>JAEQML010067328.1:0-19196 GCA_016904865.1 Pissodes strobi
ATTTACAACAAGGCCCTAACGCTTTAGTTGATACATGTGTTCAAATAAACACTTAAGAAAAATGTTATTTGTGGGTGGCAAACGCACGAACTAACCTTACCATATGCATTTTTTAAGTGAAAACTTCATTAGCGCCGTTGGGTTTGATTTGAGACTGGATGAAACGGAAAATGATATAGCCTGCGAGAGAATGAGATAGAACACAGTTGCGGACACACATTTTGAGGCGGCAAATTTAAATGTTATTTTAACTTAATGAGTAAATTTAAAATTGTCAAGAAACTCCTAGCTACTATGCATACTAAACCAAGAGTTGCGAATATTTTCATCCGTCAATTTTACAGCGTTGCATTTGCAATATCATTAAATTGGCAGATTCGAAGGATATGGAATTATTTCTGCATATGTAGCAATTTTTTTAAATAAACTTTTTTCAGAAAATCAATAGTTTTTCACACTTTTTAAGGTGAAATTATTGTAATAACACACCTTGATGCACCCCGTATATTTACCAAGAATTTTTCTATACAATTAGACACATTAAATTAAAAGAAATAATCGTTTTTGTTAAAGTAACCGTCAAACGATAAATTGCAAACCGACTCGACGACGGACGGCCGTTGGGATTCCTTTAATAACAAGTTTTTAGCAACTTTTCGTTGTAAAAATATTGAATGCCAACGGCCTAGGTATGCGATCGTCTGACTTCAGGTCTTAAAATAGATCCAAACAACAACAATAACCTTTTTAACGCTCCGTGCAATCCGGTATCCGTATAACAGGCCACTTACTTACATTACGTTCACTCTTGAGTTATTTAAGAATATACAGGGTACCTACGTGCCTTGCCTCAAATCAGTCGATGAGTCGAACAGTAATGCCGGTGTACTGCTTTGTTCTTAATAGACGTTATATTCTATTTGGTCACGTTGAACAATCAGCAATTACATGTTTATGCTAAACATTTAAGGCTTTTTCAACCTTTAATATAAAAAATGCCTTAATCTTTTTTCGAGGGGAGAGCCCAAAGAAGCAGGTTTTGGCAGTAAGTGAAGACTTTTATTCAATAACATTGGATAGGTCTGTACGGGAGAATCATAATGACATTTTTGAGATCGATTAGATAAAATCCAAAAGATTTTACAGCCAGTTGTGAAATGAAAATCTATTTTTTCATTTTAGTGACCAGGATACTTCCAGTAATGTTTTTGTGGCTGTAATAGTATATTAAACACCTCTGAATCTGCTGATGAGATAACTAGAGTTATCCTAGCTGGTATATGAAAGCTTTCATCCTCTCTTCTATGAAACGTATCTCAAACAGTACCATGGTTTGGGAAAAATTGCTAAAGAGCAGCGAATACTAAAAATGCCGCCTATTGCAAATGGCGCCGAGATCAGACAGCCGAAAATCGAAATATATTCATCACGACTAGAAACCAGTGTGACAAGAGCAAGGAGGGATATAACGAGCATATCGAGAACAAGCTTCTCAACTGTCCTAACGGATCAAGATCCTTTTGGTCAGTTGCCAAAGCTGTCAATCAGGGTTTCTCAAAGACGTCAATCCTACCACTGACCAAAGATGATGGCTCAATAGAGGAAACGGCCAAAGAAAAAGACGAACATTCTTGCCGAAATATTTGCATCAAATTCTACCTTAGATCATCAAGGAAAGACTCTCCCAACTATCCCGAGAGTCAATTCCTCAATGTCGGGTCTGGTATTTCGCCAACGCGAAGTGAAACGAATACTCAAAAGCCTAGACACTAACAAAGCCACATGACCAGATGCGTTGCAGCATTAGTGCTTAAGAGATGAGCTGCTGAACTAACAGCTCCACTATGCAGACTTTTCTCCCTATCATACAGAACTGCATGCTTTCCTTCTATAGCTGAAAATGCGTCCAAGTGCAACCAATCCCGAAGAAAGGTTGTAACTCTAATTGTTGTAACTAAGTATATCCTAATAATATCCCCTAAGTATACTGCCAATATATCAGCTGCACAATGGTATTTACAATACTGTGTGTGCACCCATTAAAACTATAATTCATTTAAACTATTTTTGAGGTTATTGTATATTTAGTTATTTAATTAATTTACTTTTGGGTTTCATACAAGTTAGTACGTAATAATTTTAGTCTCTTTCAACCCTTTAGCTTAATATTTGTATATATGTACAGGGTGTCCCAAATTCGAGCCTCATCATTGGGATCTCGGAAACTAGAAGAGATACGAGGTCGGTTAAATGGAGGCAAAGTTGCGCAATTTGATTGAGCCGAATACTTCCGAAGATATTTAGAAAAAACCGAATATTCGCGATTTCATTTTTATTTTTTTATGACTCTATTTGAATAGATATAACAAAATAAATTTCATATTCTGATTGCTACTTTTTCTGTTCTACAAGATGGTGTTATCAGATTTTCAAGCCGACGTTTCGTCTTTGAGCTGCCAACATCAACTTTGGTTTTTTAAATACGGCCCTGGATTTTTTATTACGGATTTTAAGAGCATCTAAAGTCCCAAAGCCAATGATGTATTGCACTTATTCGAAAAATTCATATTAATGGCATTTTCCGTAAGACCTCATGTGTTAGAGAGAGACAGAAAACATATATTTGGTAAGATTTTACCAGGAAATCATTAAAATGATTTTTTCGAATAAGTGCGATACATCATTGGTTTTAGGACATTAGAAGCTCTTAAAGTCCGTAATAAAAAATCCAGGGCCGTATTTAAAAAAACAAAGTTGATTATGGCAGCTCAAAGACGAAACGTCGGTTTGAAAATCTGATAACACCATCTTGTAGAACAGAAAAGGTACCAATGAGAATATGAAATCTATTTTGTAATATCTATTCAAATAGAGTCATAAAAAAATAAAAATGAAATCGCGAATATTCGGTTTTTTCTAAATATCTTCGGAAGTATTCGGCTCAATCAAATTGCGCAACTTTGCCTCCATTTAACCGACCTCGTATCTCTTCTAGTTTCCGAGATCCCAATGATGAGGCTCGAATTTGGGACACCCTGTACATATCACTGAATTCTATCCTAAAATTAATTTAAATTGAAGTTTGATTGTATCCCTTATATTACATAATTAATCTTATATCTACTATCAATAATCCATTTTCTTAAGGTTGCCTTAATTTTGTAATACTTTTTTTGCTTAAAGGCATCTGGTAAGTCATTATAAATTCTTGGACCCACGCAGTAAATGTGATCCTGGCATGCTGTATGTTTAGGGTTTTGCAGTTCAACTTGTCCTCGAGGAGCATTTCTTGTGTTTTGACCATGTTGTAGATTTTCTTTGTAATAGTTGTTTTTTATCATAAATCTTAATACTGATTTTAAATAAAGCTGATCAATGCTTAATATATTACTATCTTTGTAAACTAGCACAGAAGGATATCTTTTCTTTTTAAAAAGTATAATTTTTATAATCCATTTTTGTGATATCTGTAATTTTGATAAAGTTGTTAAGCCTGCATTTCCCCACACTACCAAACCATAATTTATTACTGACTCCGCTAATGTAAAGTATATTGATCTCAGAGTTTTGAATGTTAAAATTTGGCTCAGTTCATAAAATTTGTGAATTAGTTTTCTTACTTTTGTAGTTACATACTCAACATGTGCCTTCCAAGTGAGCCTTTTATCCAAAATAACTCCAAGATATTTAAGACTACTTTTTCTTTTTATGATGATTTCACATTTACATTGCAGGCCCAAATCCCATTCAGAGCCATGCATTTTTATGCACTCCAAATCAGGAATAGATCGAGAGGAAAGTGAGAAAGTCACAAAATTGGTTTTCTCAACATTCAGAGACAGTAGACTATGGTCCAACCAGTTTTTGATTTTTTGTAATGCCTTTTCTGCTTTTAGTTTGGTGTCTTCCCAATCATTACCGCTTATTATGATACTAGTATCATCAGCAAAGCAATAGGTAGTGATACTCTCATCCTCTCATTATATCATTTATATAAATATTATTCTTAAGGGATCCAAGCATCCGAATTGGTATTGATGGACGAACATCTCTGGGAAGAATTTAAAATCAATGCCGGAGATCCTCAAGGGTGTATTATCCCCCACACTGTTCCTGCTCTATATCGATGATCTCTTAGACAGGACAAACAATTTTTTACAGCTTTGCAGACGACAGCACTCTTATATCCTTGGAAACAATGTTGCATGATTGTAATTTTCATAGTTTGTGATTTACTGAGACATGGCTCCGACCTTACGATTATTTTTATATTAACAATTTTATATTGTTAGTAAGTTTTGTCGTGAATGTGGTCATGGCGGAGTTGCAATTTTTGTACGACAGAAATTTACGTCTAGGAACACTGATGTGAGTAAATATTGTGTGGAAAAGATCTTTGAGTTTTGCGTGGTGGAGTTTGACTTTCAGCAGATAGGTGTAACATTGGTAGTGTGTATATATAAAGCTCCATCCTCTGATGTTAGTTAGGTTGTTTTTTGAGAGGGTTGAGTCATTGCTCAATCATTTAGCGGCCAATCGTAGGCCTATTATAATCTGTGGAGATTTTAATATTGATACCTCTTTGGATACTGTGTTCACGCCTACTAGAATAACTGATCATTCCTCCACTGTCATAGATAATGTAGCTACAGATATAGATAGGAAATATTATGAGGTAGGAGCTCTTAATGTAGGGCTATCTGATCATATAGCGCCATACTCTTTAAGCTAAAAATGGTCAGCATGAAAAAACCATGGGTTAAAAAAAAAGAGTATTTACTGATAGGAACCTAAACTTACAATCTAATAACGTCTTGCAAATGCGTTGGGATTTCCCGCATTTTGCTACTTTGCAAGAGAAATCAAGATTGCTTTGTGAAAGACTTAAGTTTGTTATAGATGAATATTTTACCCCTAAATCACTTAATCATAGGAAGCACCAAAGCTGGTTGACTATGGGTATCAAAACATCATGGAAACACAAAAAAGAGTTGTTCACATTTCTTAAATCCAATCCTGACTTGGTACTAAAGTCCTTTTATAAAAAATACTGTTCAATTCTAACGAGTGCAATTGCATTGGCTTAAAGAATAAGTATCGAGAGGAGTCATCAAATAGTATAGGTCTGTGTGGGCCGTTAAGCGCGAATCTGGTAAATGTAGTAGATCAGTGAACTGTGAATGGTGCATATGTAATAATGACAGATAAATCTATAATAAGAACGAAATAGCTGAAATATTTGTAGACTATTTCACGAACGTTGCCTTAAATGCTGAAATCCCGGCTGTTCCGCAGCCGATAGTTAATGTTTATTATCATACCCTATTTCTTATCTCCACAACTCCCATGGAAATTGTGCAAATTGTTTGCTCGTTGAAGAACACCTCGTCAGTGGGATCTGATGAAATTCCGGCTAACTTCATGAGGTTCTATGTGGAATTGTTGGCACCATGCATTTCTGATCATCAATTCTTCATTTGAATCTGGGATATACCCGCAAGAATTTACAATAACTAAGATAATTCCTGTATTTAAAAAGGGATCCCAACTCAGTGTTTCTGATTATCGTCCCATCTCCGTATCGTCAATTATAACACTGCGTCTTAGCAGGGTTTCACTGGAGATCGTTCAACTGAAAGTGCAATGCATGTATTGTTAAGAGAGATATATGCAAGCAGAAATGGGGGCGAAAATGTGTCGCAGTTGCATGTGACCTATCCAAAGCCTTTGATATGGTTGACCATAACATACTTATGGCTAAGTTGGAAGGATATGGTGTAAGGGGTGTGGTACTGAACCTGTTCAGGTCCTGTCTTTCGGGACGGTCGGTGGCAGTGTGTCAGGATTTCTGATGAGGAGGATACATCGGATTCTTCACTTCGTACTGTTGGTATGGGGTACCTTAGGGGTCAGTTCTTGGAACTTTGCTTTTTCTAATATTTATGAATGACTAGCCAAAATATGTTTCGGGAAAAATAATCATGTATGCTGATGATACTACGTGTATACTTAGTGATAGGACTGCGCAAGAACTTAGTATTAAGATAAAGACTGCTGTGAGCGAAATGAAGAAGTGGTTTGAAGCAAGTAGGTTGATATTGATTGTGAAGAAGAAGTGAAACTTCTGAAAGAGATTAGGAATTGAGTTCTTATTTTTTAAGCCTTTATTTTCTCAAGTTTTGCCCCCGGTTTCGAAATTTTTTTATTATTTTTTTTTATCCTTATACCGATAATCGACCGATACCGATATTTGAGTTGCCGATACCGATAAAATATCGGTATCGGCACAACATTTTAAAACATTCATATTAAAATTATTTAATATTAATAATATAGTATTTAATATACATACATACTAGAGGGTAAATAAAACATCTAAATAGTGGCAAATTTGCAAACATATGCACATTGCAGTCATATGAAAGTTTTGTAAGTGAACCATCAAAAAAAAGTAAAGGTATTGAAAACAAATTAGAAAAACTGGAAAGGGAAATTAGTTTGTACCTATCAACTTCCGTAATTGACAGAAATGAATCTCCATTTGAATGGTGGGATTTCAATAAAAAGGATATGCCTTTACTTAAAAATCAAGCAGATATTGTTTTATCTGCCCCTTCTGCAAGCGTCTTTAGTGAGCAAATTTTCTCCGATGCTGGCAACATTTGTCGTAATAGAAGAAATAGATTGATCCCTGAGCGTGCTGAAATCTTGATCTTTTTGCATCGCAATTTGAAAAAGTTAAATTTTGATTACTAGTTAGTAGTTTATACTCCATTACGTCATGAATAATCACATGTATCAAACTTTAATTTTTGTTGTTTCCTGTTTAGTATAGAGGAATTGTATAAGTGCACTTTATTTGCAATGTTAAATTCTTGATGCTGCGTTATTTAAAATAATAAAAATTAATTTAAAAGTAATTTGGTTTTTTGTTTTATTACAAGATATTATAATATTAGATTTGTATTTCAAAATAAATAAAATAAAATTGCTCTAATTTAAGAAATGCCGATATTTATCGGATACCGATTATCGGCAAAATTTGCCGATATGCCGATACGATACCGATACACCGATATTTATATCGATATCGGCCGGTCACTACTTTTTTTTTCAACTTCATTTTCGCTGAAAACCGCGTTTCTCTTTTTAATTATTTTTTTTCTTTATTTCGTTTTATAATACTTTTATTAACTTTCCGAACAATTTTTTCTTTTTTTTTATTTGGTTTTATAATACTTTTATTAACTTTTCGAACAATTTTTTCTTTTTTATTATTATTTTTTTTTCTTATTTGATTTTATAATACATTTATTAACTTTCCGAACAATCTTTTTTTTATTATTTTTTTTTCTTAGGTCGTTTTATAATACTTTTATTAATTTTCCGAACGTTTTTTACGCTTTTTTCAATTTTTTCCCATCAAAAAAAAAAATGTTTTTGGTTTCAATAAAGCAATTTTTCTTCTTCCCATTTTTGTCATCCCCGACCTCGTTACTGAGCTCCTTCGCTTTTTTTTCACCGAAAACCGCATCTTTGTCTTTTTTATTTTTTTTTTTTCGATATAAGATCGATACTTTTATTAACTCATCCCCGACCTCGTTACTGAACACCAAAAACCGCATTTCTGACTTTTTTTTTCTTATATCGTTTTATTAACTTTCCGAACAATTTTTGACGTTTTTTTTCCAGTTTTTTTCCCATTTTTTTGAAATTGTTTGTGTACGCGGGGAGGTGGCGAGTATAATCGCTTGTCAGATTTGCGATCCGAGGCTCCGTTGCAGAGATAACGGCAAAAAACGTTTTTTTCCCAAAAATCCTGTTAAAATGTAATTAAATAAAATAGATAAATAAAAATAAGACCCGAAAATAAAATAAAATGAAATGTTTTTATTGGACCACTGGGTACATCTGACGATTTAATATTAATTCCGACGGGCCGCTTAGCAGGATCGAATCGCCAGAGTGACTGCCGCGTCTCCCAGGCATCGCCTAAGGCTTGAGTACCGCTTCCCGCGCTTCCCTCTGCGAGTCACGCCTTTGGTGATGCTAACATTCCTTACTTTACTTAAATTAGCCTCCCATAAAGTGCAACTACCATAAAAATTTCGACCCCGTAGCTCTTCCCGTTCTCTGGAAATTAATTAGTTTAGTTTTATCTTCTCCCTTCTCTCCTGGCCGAACGGTGACCCCGTACCCTCGTACGGGGTCCAGCTTTCGTCCACAACTCTCATTTTACCCCGACTACATGTCCTGAAAATTTCAGTCCTCTAGCTATATCTGCTGGAACATGCTTAATAATTAAAGGGGCGTTTCACTTTGATAACCGTTTCAACTTTGATAAGTGTTTCACTTTGATAAGCGTTTCATTTTTTCTGACTTTAGCCTCGCTAAAGAAGTTTCACTTCAAAAATCTCTTGAAATAAACCAAGCAAAGAATTAAAACCATTTTGCAAAAATCCCAGTTTTTACGGCATTTTATTGAGCTTTAAAATTTTCCGAAATCTCTGTACTGGCCCTTATCTTAGGCACGTTGTACTGTTTTGTTTTTTGTTAAATATTTTTTGAAACAAAAATTTCTTTGAAATTTCCGATTTGTATTCTAAGATGCTTTAAAGCATTATTATTTAAATACACTTAATTTTTAGATATTTTTAATGCTGATAAATAATTTAACGTTTTATCTCTTAAAAAAATATTTTGCTACAGCAAGTAATTAAGAAATAATCTAAAATTATAAATATTCAGAAAAAGAAATTAAATATATGTCACTTTTACTGCAAATTGCCGTAAATTACCGTAATTTACTCAATGTTCTTATCACATTAAATATTACCGGTAATTTGCCATCACTAGGAACCATATTGTTTTATGGTAATAAAGTCGATGGGTAAATCAAATGAAAAATATTTGAAGAGCAAATTTCAGTTTGGGTTAGTCTTTTTTACTTATAAGCATAATAAAAACAATTATTGGAGTCTGCCTATCGTTTCGCGCAAAACGCGCGTTTGCGCTCTTCTCCATTACACCCCGTCGTGTTACGCACGAACTCAATTTTCAACCCTTGGCTTAGTCATCACATCTCACGTCACATCACATTTGCCCGTGGTCCGCACCGAACCTCACCACCGTCGTCTATCCTATACTGTCTGCGTTCCCGTTTCGACAAACTTAGCTGCTTCTCTCTCGTTCTAACACGTGCCTGTCGTACAAATAGAAAGAGCGCGGCCTTCGTTTTCGCTTGTCGATTGACAGCACGCCTTCAAAACAAAACATTAAGCACGGATGACTAGACTGGGAAAAATTTCAATCATGGGCTGCCTCGCTCGGTTAGTTCGTTAGTTTGACGTTTCCGTTGGCTCGCGTCAGCCGATCGTCGTTTGTTTTTGTTTTAGATCGTCGTGGTGGTCGAGACGTCTGCCGTCGCCAGTTTTTTTTTCTAATTAAAAGTTATTAGTGGCTGGCTTTTGTATTAAAGCAATTCATCCACAAAAAGTTGCGGTAAAACGTAATCCTTATCCTAAAGTGTCCAATTTGTTATTTTATAAAATAAAACAGTGAATGGACGAGAGAAAGGAAGCAATGTTTCATTGAATGAAATGTCAACTGGTTTAATAATAATAATTATTATTATTATTACGGTCATCGTGGGTTGATTCTGCAGTTTCTCGTATAAACTATTGTCGTTTATCGCGAAAATAAAGATAAGGACACTTCCGTTTGGTGCGTATCACAGTGCTGGCGCGATTATTTATTTATGCATATTATATGCACGTACGTTGATAAAATATTGATGTCGTCCGCTATGGGGATTTGATATTATTATTACTACCTATTATATATTTAGACGTACCTGAGAATTTTATAAAATATTTAGTGCGGGTGCATATTGGAGTACTTTGTGTAATAAAACAAATGTTAGTGCGGTGTTATTTGTCTATATAAAATTTTTTTAAAAATTCGATAGTTTTTTCGGGCTTGTGCAATTCAGACGGTTCCAGAGAGCGGCAGCAAAGTGGTGTTCCAAGGTAATAAGTAGTGTTTATTATTAATTAATTGTATCAGAAAATCAACAAAAAATTAGTCAGCACTCTTGTTTCATGTTATTTCGATATGGCGAAACTTAGATTTCTTCCCTAATATTTGTTTTCATGTGTTAAATATATGCGTTATTCTTACAATAGACGCAATCTTGAGAACACGAAATTTCAGAAAAAAAAAACAGATAGAGAACATTTTGAAAAGATACTGAATTATAACAAATAGGTATAGTTTATGATATGTTAGTCCGTTGAGCTCAATTTTAAATTTTTGAAATTTTTTCAAAAAAAACCTATTTACGCCAATGACAACGAGACACGACAGTTTTTACTGAATAATGACAAAAATCTATTTTTAAACATTTACTTTAAAGGAAACATAACAAAAATAAACAATTAAATAAATAAACACAAATAACGTACCTAATTAAACACCAAAAAAAAAAAAATTCAATGAACCACCCAATAACAAGACCTTATTGCATGTAGTGTGACGTCCATGTAGACCGTGCAATTTTAATCTTATAAGGCGATACATACACTAATATTTATGGAAACTGTCAGTAGTTAACTTATTTTAAAG
Organism: Pissodes strobi; assembly: GCA_016904865.1. Taxonomy (NCBI): domain Eukaryota; kingdom Metazoa; phylum Arthropoda; class Insecta; order Coleoptera; family Curculionidae; genus Pissodes; species Pissodes strobi. Next base: position 10,624 of record JAEQML010067328.1, read on the forward strand.
AACACTAGCTTAGTGATGAAAAATTTCTGAAGTTTATGTTTTGTTCCGAATATTCCCCAATTTAACTTTATTTGTTGAATTCTGAACATTTGGGAACTTAACCCATTAACGCCTAGCGGGCCCGTATGGACCCACTTAACCCCTCCATAATTTTTAAGCGGAAGCGTAGACACGAGTGATTCAGTTTGACGCAAAACGTGTCAGGGTGGTCGCAGACGTGTTAAAGAGTAAACCAAAGCTGTTTTTGTGCGTATTTTGACTTTTAGTTGACCGTGGCAGGCGATTGCTTTAAGCGATTTTGTGCAATGAACGAAAATAACGACTTCAAATTGGTGTAACTATTTTTTAGTATATTATAGAAATTATTGCCTAAGTATAATTATTGTCAAAAGTCGTTCAAAAGTACATGTTTTTAATACCTTTTCTTCAAAAGTTATTTAGGATTAAACTTTTGATTATATCAGTGTGTAAACGTCACTGGTCCCATATGGGACCGCTAGGCGCTTTCTTGGAAGAAATGATAATTTGATAATGTTTTCTTTTTTTTGAAATGAAAACTTCTTTAGGCGCGTTTTGTGTTTTGTGGAGGTTGAATGAGACCGAGCCGTCACGCTCGGATATGTAACGTAACGTCACGCGTCAGGCTCGGATATGTAACGTAGCGTAACGTTCTTTCTACTGGCATGCTCCCGTATAGGTAGAGGGGCGAAATTTTTAGGGGATATCGCCGGGGTAAAAAGAAGATCTTAGACAAAAACGAGACCCCCCCCTCCGTAGGGCCAGGGGAGGGGGGAGAAAGAAAAATTTAAATAATTAATTTCAGGAGAACGGGAAGAGGTACGGGGTCAAAATCTTTATGGTAGGTGCACCCCATATGGGGCCACCTTAGACCATACGGGGGGACCGGGGCTCTAATTTAAGGGGGGTTTTGGGGGAAAACCCGTTCCCGTATAGGTACAGGGCTGAAATTTTCATGAGATGTAGCCGGCGAAAAAAAAAATGTTGGACGAAAACGGGCCCCCGTACCCCCCCCCCCCCCCGTTTGGCCACGGGAGTGAAGGAGTCCGCGTAGCTGCTAATATAAGAAAAGACTGTCTTGATCATTATTCAATTTCAGGTGCCTGAAGGCAAAAGAAAGCGGTGTGCCGCAGCAAATTGCTCAGGAAAAGGGTTGACAATGTGTTGTAAATGTCAAGTTGGACTTTGTATTAACTGTTTTAAGGACTTTCATACCACATAAATGTAAATGTTGTTATGCAGTACTATAAAAATAATAAAAATATATTTTTTTAAATAATTTTATTTGTAAATCAATTTTACCAAGAAAGCGCCTAGCGGGACCATATGGACCCACCATTTTTCTTGTAAAGTTCAAATAATTTTTATATTTTTTTATTTTTTTGGTACTTCTTAAAACACACTAAACCCATAAAAACCAGTAAAAACATCGAAAACTAATTTTAAAAAACTCCGGCGTTAATGGGTTAAAACTTACATATTGTTAAAAATATAACACCAACCACCAACACCTCCATAAAAAATAAATTCTTAGTCAATACAGCATCTTCTTCTTCTAGGTGCCATGACCGTTTAACGATCGTTGGCGATCATTCTGGCTATCATGTTTGCAATCATTATTTTGTTGGTAGCCGCTCGGAAAAGTTGTATAGTGGTGAGACCAAACCACTGTCTGAGATTTTTGAGCCAGGAAGTTCTTCGTCTGCCGGGGCGTCTCTTACTATTAATCTTACCCTGTATTATAAGATGTAGAATGTCATACTTTTCTGGGTGTCTCATGATATGTCCGAAATATTCAAGTTTTCGTTGTTTTACAATATCTATCTATCTATCTTTATGCATTCTTCTAAGCAACTCACTCTTAACATCCTCCTGTACAACCACATCTGGAAAGCTTGTAGACGTTTGAGCGTGGCTTCTGTTAGTGTCCAGCTCTCGACTCCATACAAAAGAACTGAAAAGACATATGCTCTAATCATCCTCACTCGCAGGGCAATCGATAGATCGTGACTGGTAAAAAGTTTTTCATGCGAATAAATGTTGCCCGGGCACACTCAATACGTATTTTGATTTCAACTGATGGATCCCAGTCCTCGTTTATCCTGCAACCAAGGTAGCTCGCACTTGAGACTCTGTCTAATTGTGTTCCGTTGACGTAGACACTAGCAACTTGATTATGAACTCCTTTGCTTATTAGCATGTATTTGGTTTTTGCCGTGTTTATTTTCAAACCAAATACTTCGCAAGCTTCCGTCACCCTATTAATAAGTTTCTGTAGGTCATCGATGGACTGCGCGAGTATTACGGTGTCATCCGCGAATCTTATGTTGTTGAGAATTTGTCCATTTATCACAACTCCCAAATCCATGTCTGCTAGGGCCTGCCCAAATAACTCTTCAGAATATAAATTGAAAAGGAGTGGCGACAATATACATCCCTGTCTCACACCTTTCTTCACCTCAACATCTTCCGTCAGGTGTCCGTTAATTCTGACTTTGGCAGACTGGTGCCAATATAAATTACCTATCAAGCGGATATCTTTGTCATCAATACCAGTTGTTTTGAGTATCTCCATAAGTTTGTCATGTCGCACTTTGTCAAAGGCTTTTTCAAAATCCACCAGGCACACGAACACGTCAGAGTCAACGTCTCGGCAGCGCTGTATTAGTACTTGAACTCCAAAGAGCGCTTCACGCGTTCCCAATCCTGATCGAAATCCAAACTGAGTTCTGCCGATGCTCGCTTCTAATTTTTGATATATTCTCGAATGAATAATACGCAAGAATACTTTAAGAAGGTGGCTCATCAAGCTGATGGTAGGGTAGTCACTACATTTTGTAGCTCTGTTTTTCTTAGGGATTGTAACAAAAGTTGACCTCAGCCAGTCGGTTGGAATAACGCCCGTATTGTATATTGTGTTGAAGAGTTTTGTTATCGTTGTTATTCCCATATCGCCTAGCAATTTTACTATCTCACTTCGCAATCCATCAGGGCCCGGTGCTTTGCCATTCTTTGCCATTTTTAGGGCTTTTTCTACTTCTTTTTTGCTGATAGGTGGACCAGTGACCACTTCATCTATTCCATGCTCTTGATTTCTGTTGTCGTCAAACAGTTCCGAAACATACTGTCTCCATCTTTCCAGTTCCAGGAATACAGCATCTGCATCCTTATATATTCTGCTAGATATTTTGTGTATGTCGTTTGTATATGTAGGGAGATGGCAGGTAAGGCCCATAGTTAAAATATTCAATACACCACACCGTCCACACCACGTTATTCTGTTTTATTGCTTTATATTTTAATAAAAATAAAATGATAATTTCGAAAACAAAATAAAATCTAAATTCTTTAAAAATAATAAATACAGAATACAGAAAAATAAATTCTTAATTTCTTAAATAAATTTTCTGTTCCCTCAAACTTCTTCATCGGAAGAGTTTTCTTCTCCAACAACAATAGCAGAGTCAATGTGTATTGAGAGGATTGAAGATTGATTCCGTTTCTAAATTAGATTGAGATTTATACAATGAAGTGGATGCTTTATTAGTATTTTCTTTGGGGCTATCTTCAACCTTCAACTCAACTATGTCCGAATCTAAGTCTATGATACTTTATGTTGGTGTTGGTGACGGTATATGCGTTATTTTACAACTATTTTCAAAATGTGTACAAAGACTCCCACCAGCCTGCAAATATTTCGAAATAATTCCAAAAATACCCAGCCAGTGTACCTACACCAAAATACCATCAGCGGTTGGTCCCTCGTAAACGATACTCTCGAAAATACTTATGCATGTTATAGGTGGTAGGTATATGGCCTAGTTCGTTAATGTATAGAGTTCTTTTTTTATTATTTTTTTTTTAAATAGTCGTTATTTTAACGCAATTATTTTTTAACAGCGTATTGGAAATGCTTTTGAGAATTATTTTTAAAACGTCTTTTTCATTATGATTAGCACATCCATCGAAATTTAAGACATGGTTTTGTTCAATACAATATTCCAAAATTAAGTGAATCATGAACGATCTTTATTATAAGTTTCTAGAAACATGGCCTTAAATTAATTTATTATCTTATATTACAGATTATATAAGTCACAGATACACATTTATAACTTGTCCTTGAGGATATAAAAGTCCTCCACGATTTAATTTATGAGATCAAATTTGTCCTGAACAAAAAAATACTCGTCATATACCAATTTTTGTTTAAAGCTGCCACATCTTAGTGTTTTAACGTAATATTGCAACAATAACCACCTAAATATGTAATTAACGGCAATACATCTTTGATACCCTGAAAGTGCCCATCATTTATTAAAATTTGAGACAATAAAGTTTTAATTTGTGAAAAGTCTTATTGAGAGGATATTTCATCTGGGTCATAATCATAGAACTTATTAACATTAATAGGGTCAAATCTGCTAGACTGAAGTGTTAATATAGGGTCGAGTGGGGTAAAAGAGAAATGTTTAAAAAATTGGGTAAAAGTGAAACAACGTTTCATAATTTTTGTCTTACCTCCTTGAATCAAATTTTGCACGAGAAACCGTATAATCATGTACAGGGTGTCCCAAATTCGAGCCTCATCATTGGGATCTCGGAAACTAGAAGAGATACGAGGTCGGTTAAATTGAGGCAAAGTTGCGCAATTTGATGCTGATTAAAATGCCACCTTAAAAGTTAAAAAAATCCGAATACTTCCAAAGATATTTAGAAAAAACCGAATATTCGCGATTTCATTTTTATTTTTTTATGACTCTATTTGAATAGATATTACAAAATAGATTTCATATTCTCATTGGTACCTTTTCTGTTCTACAAGATGGTGTTATCAGATTTTCAAACCGACGTTTCGTCTTTGAGCTGCCATAATCAACTTTGTTTTTTTAAATACGGCCCTGGATTTTTTATTACGGACTTTAAGAGCTTCTAATGTCCCAAAACCAATGATGTATCGCACTTATTCGAAAAAGTCGTTTTAATCAATAATCAATAATCATATATTTAGTTCATTTCGTTTACAATATGTCCTACTTCGCAGGTATTAAAAGAAGAATATACATAAATCTTATGTTCCAAAGCTCCGGCTCCTTTGTTGGAGCAACGCAGAGCCACACAGCCCTATGCATAAACCATCCCTTTACGAGGGGGGTCGTTGTTATGACCCTTAATCCTACGTTTCGTAACCAGCTACACGACTAATATTCTTTGGGATTCAATCCCTTCAATAGCGCTTCAGTGTTTCCGCTATACATAGCTAGTTGACGGCTTCAGATTTCAGGTGGTTAAATATTGGAATGTTAGAATTGTGGAGAAAAGTTTAATTAAAAAACTCCACTTCACGTTTCTTTGGCTTTTCTCGCTCTTGCTTTCACTCCCCATTCACTCTCTCATTCATACCTTAACTATATACATTATATACATTTCGTGGGATTTGAAATACTATGGCATCACCCTGGTGAGGGAGGAATTGCGTCAAGGAGCTGGGCATCGTAGTCCACGATTTGCTTGCAGGGTATAAGGAACACAGCACGCCATTGCGTACGTGGAATGACTAGAACTTGAGCCGGTCGGCCTGTTTTATACGAGACCTAGTGTCTAGCAGGCCCCGCCCACTGCGCGCTGTGGACGGAGTCTACTACGTTACACTGTTTCAGGTGATCTTTCCTATTTCAGGCGTTACATCTGAGCTCCTGCTACTCCTTTCTTTTTGAAGGGGCTGTAGCGTAAGAAAGGGTGGGTTTTATCCCCCGGGATAACATATATACATGATATATATACATATTTACAATTGACTTTTCGTATTCAGGCGCTTTTCTTGTTTAGGGGTGTCTAGGCTCCAGGTAAAACAGCGTTGTCCTGCCGTGTATTGGGCCATGGGGTGGCCGGTGCTCCGGGTCGAAACGTGAATCCGCTATATGTGCCGTTTCCGACGAGCCACGTATCCCTATGTCGTAGAACCTGCATGCTAGGCGGTCAATGTATTCGCGAACGTATTCAATGTCCGCCCAGCTATGCAGGTCCCGGATCCGGGTGTATATGCTCGCCGAAAATGCAGCTCTCAAGTGCCTATTTTGGATAATCTGGACTGACTTTAAGTGCGTTTCGGCCACGTAGCACCATACCGGCGCCCCATATAGGAGCGTCGGCCTTGTTATCGCTTTATATAAGATTATCTTATTCCTGGGGCTGAGGACTGATCTATGCCTGACCAGCATTCCCAGTTTGTTAATTAGGGTCATATTCTTACTTTTAATATACGCGATATGGCTGTGGAACCTAAGCCCCCTATCGAGTACGATTCCTAGATACTTGATCCGATCCTTGGCCATTATGTCGGTGTCCAATATCCGCAGGGGTTGTACATCCCTTTGAGATCGTTTCCTTGTGAAAACGCCAAGTTCGGTTTTCCCGGCATTCAATTTTATCTTCCACCTCTCATAATAACCAAGGATCAGCTCCATGTGCCGACTCAAGTTATCAATGGCGGACTGCGCGTGAGGGGCACTTGAGTAGAGAATGGTATCGTCCGCATAAAAAGCCGCAGACGAGTCCGGGTGGGAAGGAAAGTCGGCTATGTAGTAGGTGAAAAGCTGCGGAGATAGTACTGTTCCTTGCGGGACGCCGCATTCAATTGGCCTTAGTGAGGAGGTGGCATTGCCCACCTTCACCGAAAAGGAGCGTCCGGCAAGGTACGACCCGACGAGCGCTGCTAAGTAGAGAGGGTACTCGTACTCAATGAAGAGTTTATGCAGCAGACCGTCGTGCCACACCCTGTCGAACGCTCTCTCTATATCGAGGAGAAGCAGGGCTGTGCAATGCCGTTTGTTGAAACTGTCATATATTCCTTGCACTACCCTCGCAGCAAGCATACTCGTGCTATGCCCACTGCGAAAGCCGAACTGCTCCTTAGGGAGAATGCCCAGCCTCTCGGCTGCCCCGCTAAGCCTCGACAATAAGAGCTTTTCGGTGACTTTACTCAATGTATTCAAGAGCGATATGGGCCTATAAGACGTTGTCAGGGACGGATCTTTCCCCGGCTTATGAAACAGCACTATTCTCGCAGTTTTCCAGGGGGACGGGAAGTACTGCAAGCGAATTATGGCATTTACGATGTGCATTAACTGTATAACGGCTTTCCTGGGAAGGTTTTTCAGGAGCAGGTAAGGGATGCCATCAATTCCCGAAGCCTTGTTTTTCGGCAGGCGGCTTAAGACTTTGGTAATCTCGCTAGGAGTTACGCTCAATTTTTGCAAAACTGACGGCGGTATCGGGTAAGCACGATTACTGAACAGATGGACTCGTTGCGTGATCTCCCTGTGCAATGGCACGGTATCAGGGGCCTGTCTGTGAATCTCTTCAAGGGAGTCCGCGAATACCTCCGCCTTCCCCTGGTCGTCCAGGATTTCACGTCCTCCATGCTTTAGCACCGGGTATTGAGGGGGAGCATTGCGGACTCGTTTTGCGAGCTTCCATAAGGACCCATCCTCCGTGCCTAGTTCGTTCACGTAGCTCATCCATTTCGCACTTCTGTGCTCTCGTATAAGCTGTTTAATCTGGTCAGTAATCGCGCTCACACGGCGCCTTTCGTATACGTTCCTAGTTCTTTGCCACCTACGTCGCAACCGGTTCCGGAAATTAATGAGATTGAGGATTTCGCCAGGAAGAGTTTCCACGAATGGTCTCTTCCTGACAACCGGACAGATTGCGTCACGGACGCGCTGGATGTTGGACGTTAACGTGTCAACTTCAGTCTCTAGCTTCTGGACAGTATCGATCTGCCGGGGGATGACCGTGGCCTCGTTTAACCTTTCTCGGTACGCCCTCCAGTCAGTATTTGTGTACGCGACAGTTGTCACGTAGGCTTCCGGCCGCCTATCGATCCTTAGTGCCGGCAGACTTATACCGACTGGAAGGTGATCCGAGTTTAGATCACTTATCACTTTCAGCGGATCAAGCCTAGTCATCCCTCGGGAGATCGCAATGTCCAGGTATGAGGGCCTGAAGTTTTCAGCAGAAGGGTAGTATGTTGGGGCATTCGGGCGATGATATTGGATGTCCAGATTGTTTTCAATTATGGCGTGCAGGATTCTGCCTTTATGCTCGGTTCTGTTGTCACCGAATTTGACATGATGTGCGTTGAAGTCGCCAATTAGGAGTGACTTGCGACCCGGTAGTAGGAAAGCAAGAAAATCTCGTTCCGTTAAACGACGGTTTGGAGGAGCGTATCCCCCCCCGATACACAGGCCGCCTTTCAGCTCGAGTGCTACATGTTCAATGGCAGTGTTAAGATTTACACGTCTCTTATAAGCGACCGACCTGTGTATCAAGCAGGCCACTCCCCCTGCACGTCCTCCTGGCCTATCAGCTCTCTCGATGTTGTATTCGCGAAATTTTAACTTGAATTCGTGATCTAAACGCGTTTCGTTTAAGAAAACAATCTGGGGACGGGATTTATACAGAAAATTGCGGAATTCCCCAAGCTTATGCTTGATTCCGTTGCAGTTCCACGAGATAATGTTGTACATTTATACACATCAAGAAATATATAC
>MU194427.1:1307-19195 GCA_016904865.1 Pissodes strobi
AAAGGCGTAGCCGACTATATCAAAATCGGCCTCTCCTATTGGTCGACCCATCTCGTATTACAATATGTCTTCGTGATGCAATCAATTTGTCGCAAGAGCTCTCGTGGTGTAGAGGTTTAGATAGTTGGGTCCCACTTGGACGGCACGGGTTCGAACCCCGTTGCTTTATTTTTTTTTTTTAAGATTATGTTTCTAAACAGTTTTTTTCTTGATTTTGGGTATGTCTTGGGTTAGATTGGGTTAGCACCTGGTTAGTTCCCTTTTCTTGAGCCCCCGTAGCGAGCGAAGCTAGCGGAGGGCCATGCGTATCAACCAATTGGAGAGGCCGATTTTGATATGCGCCTGTAAAGAATCTTTAAATTCTCCTAATGATACGAAATAAGAGGCACTGTTTTACCCCAAAAAAATAAAATTTCAAAAATTTGTAAAGAAATTAAAAAAATAGCCCACAAAAATGTTGACGTAAGTTTTTTATATTCACTCCCAAAATGTTAAGCACCTGACCTGACTAAAATTTAATATTTCTTATTCCATTTCCAAATTCAAAATATTAAACTTAGTGTACAGGGTCATTTTTTATATTTTCCCACCCCCCTTAACTTTTTTGTGCCACTGTGTAGAAAAAAAATGTAAATATGAAAGTTGTAGTGCTCGAGAAGTAGTTTTCAGAAAACTTATTTTTGTTTATACAGGGTGTTGCAAAAAGTGCGAAAAACAAGAAAATATATATTTTTTAAATGGAACACCCTGTATATTTCTGCTCAGGACGAAAGATCTTTGTTCTTCGATTACAAAAATATATAATTTGTCTACATTTGTTTAAGCCATTTCCTATCTATTTAACTTTGAAAGTTGATTTAAATAAAATAAATGAATGTTTTAATCATTTTTTATTATTATATACAAACATATCTTAACATGTTTGATAATAAAAAACTTAACTATTACAATTGTTGAATATGCCCACCGTTTCTATTGAAACAATCTCGGAAGTCGCTATCTAATTTATTTGTTGCATTGATAATAAAAGTATAAAATTCTCGCCCTGAGATCTTCAATATAGGCATTTCTCTGAGCATAAACTTTGTTTTTTAAATACCCCCACAAAAACGTATTTAAAGGCGTGAGATCTGGACTGTTCGGTGGCCAGTGGACGGTTCCCTGCCTACCAATCCATGTTTCGTATCTATTGTTTAAAAAATTAACCACAGGCATAACATTGTGAGGTGGGGCACCATCTTGGTGCCATATTATTTTAGCATATTGGCGAATTGGATCATATCCAAGAGAACTCTATTTCCTGATTTAAAAATTGCAAATACCTTTCGCCGGTTAGGGAACCTTCATAAAAAATAGGGCCAATAATTTGACCGTTTAGTATGCCACACCACACATGCAGGGACTTTCTTTCTTGAAAGTTTATTTCCGATAATTCTCGTGGGTTTTGAGCGGCCCAAAAATGTGTGTTTCTTCTATTAAATATGCCCGCAGTTGTAAAAGTGCACTCGTCAGTCCATAATATTTTATTAAAAAAAATAACAATCTTCTTCCTTCCTTCGTAACATATTTTCACAAAATACCCGTACCTTTTAAGCGTATTTTGAATTTTTTTTGCTGACTTATCAAAATGCTTACGGGCATCTTCTATGGATCTGTTCGGGTTTTCTAAAAGGTGTTAGTTTAGTAAATCAGTAGGTTTTTAATAGTTGTTAATTCCTGTTACCTTGAAAAAACAACAAAATGTCTAATTTCTCATTTTCATTAACTGCGGCAACTCGCTTTTTCCTGTGACCTGATTTTCGTTGCGTAAATCCCCGCTCTATATTACTAAAAGTTTTTCGGTCTGGAACTTCTCTATTAGGAAATATGCGTCTATATTCTCTTCTAGCTGCACACGCATTTTTACGATTTTGATAATACAAACGCCAAATTTTACATTTCTCTTCATCTGTACAACGTATTTTGAAAAATAACACTATAAGTAGTGTCGAAAAGAGGTTCTTTTCGATACGCATTTTGTTGACTAGTTGCTATGATATTAACAAAATTGTTCAATGTCAAGGCCCACTAGCAAAAATTTCGACACCGCTTTGAATGGGGTTTCTACTAATACAGACGTCAAAAATGTCAAATGCTGATCAAGAATAAAATAAATTAATGTTTTAATTAAAAAACCTGCAAAATATAAAAAAATAGCATAAAATACACGTTTTAAAAGACATTTTTGTGCAGTCCCACGTTAGGAAACTCCCCGCAAGCGGGTCGTTCCTAATTTCGTGCTCGTGCGAAAAAATATGGTCGTTTAAAACTAGTATCTTAATATACTATTTTGTTAATGTCATGCATGGCTATTTTGACATATTTCATATTTTTCTTAATGGCGAGCAAGGCTACTTCGATTGGTTTGAAATTACTTTGAATTCATGTTTTCAACTTTTAAAGTTCAATAGCTCGGAAATGGCTTAAGTAAATGTAGACAAATTATATATTTTTGTAATCGGAGGACAAAGATCTTTCGTCCTGAGGGGAAATATACAGGGTGTCCCATTTAAAAAATATATATTTTCTTGTTTTTCGCACTTTTTGCAACACCCTGTATAGACAAAAATATGTTTTCTGAGAACTACTTTTCAAGCACTACAACTTTCATATTTACATTTATTTTCTACACAGTGGCACAAAAAAGTTAAGGGGGGTGGGAAAATATAAAAAATGACCCGTACAGGGTGATCCCCTATAATGTCGCCCCCCTATAACTTTTTTATTTTAAGTGTCCCAAAAAAAAAATAAAAGTATGTACTGAAAAATACTTTTTTTCTGCGTATAAAAAATATTGGAAAAATGATCAGTATACAGGGAAAATCAATAAGTTATTTTTTTTCAATGGAACACCCTATATATGAATTTATTTTTCGATTCCTTGTAAAATTCTAAGCATATTTTATGTATGATGTTATACCTCTAAAGTTAGTAGTTTCACAGCTATAAACAGTTGAAAATCGGTACTTTGGCTACTTTTCACCTTGGTAGCAAGAAGATCATTCTGGGCTTACATGGGAGAAGCACGCTGACTATCTTGCGAGTGTCCTTAGTAAAAAAACCTTTATAATTCGCAATTTAAAAAGTATTGTTTCACCAGATGTACTTATGAATGCTTACTATGGTCATTTGCACTCTCATCTTGCCTATGCTATCCTGTGCTGGGGGCATTCACCACATGCTTCCAAGATATTTGCAATCCAGAGACGATGCATAAGAATTATGACTGGAGTCAGGTTTAGAGACTGTTGCAGGGCCAGTTTTGTCTCTTTGGGCATTATAACTCTTCCTTCCTTGTATATATTGAGTTGTCTTCTCCATGTGAGGGCTAATATGGGTGATTATGCAATACAATCGTGACTATCACAGCTACAACACCAGAAATAAGGATAATTTTTCCTTAAACTATAATAGGACTGCCAGGGCCAGGGATGGGATAAACCATTTTGGAGTTAAATTTTTTAATCTGTTACCACTGTGTGTTAAAAACTTGGACTACCATCTATTTAAGTCTAAAGTTAAAAATTATCTCAAGGTGAAGGCCTTTTATGACCTGCAGGAATATTTCAATAACAATTTCGATGATTTAAAGTAGCAACTGTTCAGGGGCATATAGGCGGTTACCCTAGCTGTCTTATTGCTTTATGTTGTATTGTCTGTCAAACTTATTTCTTATTTGTTAATATACTGTGTTTTGTTTTATTAATATTTTAACTAAAAAAAAAAACAACTTTCATGACTCTTTTAAACTGTATATTTTTAAGTTTTATCTTTATATTTGACGTGTGAAAATATTTACATTATGTACATCATCAATAAATATTATTATTATTATTATTATCATTATTATTATTATCATTAGAGATGGAGTAAAATAAATTTCACATTCCTATCTTAACTTTTCAAGAGCTATCTGACACTACTAACTGGCAGGCGGTACCATGGGTACCAAATCTGGTACCTCGGTAGGTACCATAAGTTAGCACCATCAGATAGCTCTTTGAAAGTTAAGATAGGAATGTGAAAATCATTTTACTCCATCTCTAATGATCTCCTTGCTACCAAGATGAAAAGTAGCCAAAGTACCGATTTTCAACTGTTTATAGCTGTGAAACTACTAACTCTAGAGGTATAACATCATACATAAAATATGCTTAGAATTTTACGAGCAATCGAAAAAAAAACTATATGTAGGGTATTCCATTGAAAAAAAAATAACTTTTTGTTTTTCGCTGTATACTGATATTTTTTTCCAATATTTTTTATATCAGAAAAAAAATATTTTTCAGTACCTACATAACCATACTTTTAATTTTTTTGAGACACTTAAAATAAAAAAGTTAAAGGGGGCGACAGTATAGGGGATCACCCTGTACTTAGGGGAATTCCAAAATCTTAAAACTCTATTTTACGCAATTTTGGAAATAATTAGAAAAAAACATCTTTAGTGGCCCACCTTTAAGAGGCCCTAGCTCCCGTAGGGGGCGTTTCCCGATATATGTTGATAGAAAAAATTTAAGGTACTTTTGACCAATAACTACATAGGCCAGTGTACCTAAGCCTTTGGTAAGGCCAACCAAGAACAAATTAACATAAAGCTGCGACCACCAAAAAAAGGTAGTACTAGTCGTCCTTTTTAACATACTAAAAGTCCCCATTGATCCCGTTGACCAAAAGGCTTCAAAATCAGTCCGCCGCGCCATCTTGAAAAATGGTACTTTTTTTATAAATTCCGTAATAACTTAATAGTATATTATTTTATATGGAGGAAAAGTGATACTTTTCATGGCGCGCTCGTGTTTAACTGCCGAACGGAGTGAGGCTGGGAATAGAGAGCAAGCCATGAAAAGTAACTTTTCCTCCAAATAAAATATGCTGTTTTTTCTTCAAATGTCGACAAATTAATGCAAAAACATCTATTTTAATAGTAATAATAATAATAATTATTAAAGATAAGTGGGCTCGCAAGGCGGCTTGGACCGGCGTCGGTGAATAGGCACAGGTTGTTGCTATAGTAATTTCACATAAAGCTGTCAGTGGACACTGTCAACAATAGTATTTTATTTTATATGGAGGAAAAGTGATACTTTTCATGGCGCGCTCGTGTTTAACAGCCGAACGGAGTGAGGCTGGTAATAGAGAGCAAGCCATGAAATGTAACTTTTCCTCCAAATAAAATATGCTGTTTTTTCTTCAAATGTCGACAAATTAATACAAAAACATCTCTTTTAATAGTAATAATATCTAATTATTATTAGAGATAAATGGGTTCGCAAGGCGGCTTAGACCACGGTCGTAGGTGGCCTTGCTTAGACCGGTGTCGGTGAATATAATGTAATATAAAGCTGTCAGTGGACACTGTCAACAATAATTATTTTTTTAAGAATGCGTCTCCGATTGCGTTTTAATTCCGTATTGATAAGCAGTTATTGAATAAGTTCGATTAAATAATAACCAATTTGTTCCTAAATTAGTGATTTTTAAAAATGCAGTCACAAATTTAGTGAGAAATACAAATTGTAGTTTAATAAATCTTGAGTTGTTGACGCTTATTTTGTTGTCGGTTTGCATTGTATCTATGTTGCTATGACAACACTTTTACCTCCGCCAGCGGAAAAGTGAAAAGTAAAGCTCCGGCGGAGGAAAAACGAAACTTCACGGCCGCCTACACAGTCGAGTAATGATGGATTTACTGACGTTTGAAGAAAAAAACTATTATATATATCAAAAAAAAAAATCAGGAGATCGAAATTATTAAGCATGAAAAACACACAAAAATAAGGTGTTTTATAACTTCCAAAATTAAGGGGATTTGCAAAAATATGTCCTTAAAACAACTAATTTTTTTTAAGCCAAATTTTTAATGTATTTTTAAGCCGAAATCATTCGATTTCTTCTTCGAAGATGCAATAGAACCTATTTCCAAAGAATTGAAAAATAGAAAAAAAATCGCACGTGACTTCAGTAGAACAAGAAAGCTATGGTGTGAATATTGGGAACAAATTGACTTGGTCAAGATGTTTATTTATGCAGAGAGAATCGCGGATTTTGAGCTTCATTTATATTGGGCTAAAAATATACTGCCGTATTTCCATTCAAGTGGACACCTCTGTTACGCTAAATCGGCCCATCAATATTTGCAGCAGATGAATCACTTGAAAACTTCATTAAGAGATGATGAATATATCAAGTTTACAATTTTTTTTTGCAGTTAGGCGTAATTCAGACAAAATTTTGGTCTGGTTTATAAATAAATAAATAAATAAATAAATAACGTCTTTATTTAATGTGCATATACAGAAGTATATACACAATGTGTAATTGAGAAAGGCGAGATTTAACCTATGGTTATTCTTCCACCTAACCTCTCCCACACACAGTGTGTCAACAATTCAATAATTTTAACTTAATACTTGTAAGTCTTAATAATTGTAGGTCTATTTATCATCACAGAGGTTAACTAAGTAAATAAATTTTTACAAAATTCAGTCTTATACTAAGTAACCATAGGTTACTGTTGGGACAATAGAAGTTCTCGATACCTATATCGAATTGAATTTATGCTTCGACATTGCTTTATAGCTATAGGTAGAGAGTTATACATTTTTACAGCCATATACGTAAAACAGCGTTGAAATGAAGCAGTTTGATATTGCGGCATTGTTAAAAGATCAAGATTTCTAATAGTTCTGCTGTGTATAAAACTTCGAAACAGTAGTTTTTCTTTAAGATATATAGGAACAGATGATTTCAATAACTTCATTATAAACACAACATAGTGTAGTTGGACAGTATTTGAAATTTTTAACCATTTAAGTTCTTTGATTTTTAGCGAGACATGGTCATACTTTCTCAACTTATATACAAATCGACAACAGACATTCTGCACATACTGAAGCCGGTTTTTTGTTATTAAATCTAAACATGGATAATAAACGATATTACAGTAATTAAATGATGACAAGATTAATGATTCACACAATTTTTTTCTTAACTTAAAATTTAGTATATAACGATTCGCATATAACATTTTCATTTTAGCATAGCTCTTTTGTAGAAGCAACTTCACATGTTCCCTGTATCTCAGATTTACATCCATAATAAGCCCCAGGCTCTTAATCGTATTTGCAAAAAGTAAATTTTCATTTGTGATCTTTAATTTAATATTGCTTTCCAAGTGGTTTCGACGATTTTCCTGACAAAACAACAGAACCTGGGTCTTATCTGGATTGATCATCAAATTATGTTCCGTTGAGTAGAGCAATATGCCAGATAAATCCGCATTTACATTGTTCATAGCAGCAGTAGGATCCGAGGGACCAAAAAGGTGGAGCAGCTGCACATCATCAGCGTACGTTTGTACATGCGAGTACAAGACCTCTTCAAATATGTCACTTGTATAAATCAAAAATAACAATGGCCCCAAGATGGATCCCTGGGGAACACCTGATATTATTCTGCCAGCATCAGAATAGCCATTATTTACACGAACTCTCTGCCGCCTACCCGTCAGATAGTTACGAAAGAAAAATAGTGGGATATCATCAAATCCAATATAGTGCAATTTTGCACAAAGAAGATCGTGATCGAGCACATCAAAAGCCTTGGAGTAATCAAGTGAGACTGAAATGACCGCCATTTTTTTGTCAAGGGCTCTAATTATTTCATCATTTAGATTTAGCATGGCCGTTGATGTGCTGTGACCCTCTCGAAAACCCGACTGATGCACAGGCAAAAGATTATTAGTTTTAAGATACAAAGACACTTGGGAGTGAACAATCCTCTCCAGAACCTTAGACAAGACCGGCAACAAGCTGATGGGACGTAGTTCAGCAATTGTAGTAGGGTTATTTACCTTTGGAACTGGGCATATGATGGATTCCTTCCAACACTCCGGAAAGTAACCACACTCAAGACAACTATTTAGGATGTGTGTCAGATGAAGCAAAACAACTGGCAAACTAAGTTTAAGCATATTTAGTGTAATCTCATCACTTCCGGCAGCATTTGATTTTAAACTATATATATATTTGTAGATAGACTCAGGGGTTTTCATGCCGAAACCAAAAAGCAGATTAGGCCTAATTTTATTATTTTTGTAAAAATTTGATCTGTTTACACAGTTGTTAGTTTTCCGAAAGACGCGCAAAAAGTGGTTGTTTATTTCATCAGCATTTTGGAGTGCCTCTGGCAAGACCGAAGCACTCTTATTAGGACTTGAAT
The DNA here is from genome assembly GCA_016904865.1 of Pissodes strobi. NCBI lineage: Eukaryota > Metazoa > Arthropoda > Insecta > Coleoptera > Curculionidae > Pissodes > Pissodes strobi. The sequence continues at coordinate 9,570 of MU194427.1, forward strand.
AAACTTGAAAATTCCTTAGCCCCCTCCATAGTGACCCAGAATCCCTCTGTCCATCCAAAAACTCTAAATATCCCAATTTTTCACGACGCAGAGAATAAAGTGTAAGATTTCGCAACATTTTATAGTTGTCAAGGTTTTCTGGAGATTTATTTCGCTTATACCTTGCACAAGCCTTATCTCTTTCCCTCATAAGTGCCCTCAGTGCTGGCGTAAGCCAGGGAGCAGGAGATTTAGTGACTCTAGACGTTTTAATAGGGGCATGCTCCCTAAACAAAGATGTTAAATGGGTGCTAAGAAAATTGACCTTCCCCTCAATATCAGCCATATAAAATATATCATTCCAGGGTATATTTACTAAGTCATTGTAAAAAGCATCTTCATCAAAACTTTTAAAATCTCTATAGGTCACAAATTTTTGAGAGCATGTTTTCGACTGAATTCCTATTTTGCAAAATGTTAGTTTATGGTCACTTATATTACGTGCATCAAGGATACCTGCAGAAACTATTGAGCTCTCCTTACTTACAAAAATAGGATCCAGTAGAGAGGAGCTTTCCCCACTAACCCTAGTTAGTTCATCTACAATTTGAAATGAAGAAAATCAAAGACATCAGACAAAGGATTAGGCAGGTTATAGGGCATCATATTTACATTTAAATCACCTAAGACTATAACATATTCATACTGAGTAAGAATTTCAGGAAGAATTTGATCTATAACATTAACACAATTTAGTACATTCTTTTTAGTACGATATACTACACCTAAGGCGCAGGTTATTTTAGGATTTATTTTAATTTTTACCCAAATATTTTCAAACCCGTCAACTTTTGGTATTTGCAGTTGTAGCTCCTCGCTTTGAAACCCACTCTTGACATATACACCAACTCCACCTCCCCGTCCCTCAGAACGGTCACTCCTGAAAAAATTAAAGCCCTCAATTCGCACCCTATCAGATGTTACCATGGGAGTCAACCATGTCTCGCTAACAGCCACAACATCAAAGTTTTCTGCTATTACCATATCAGTAAAATCGTCGAAGCCAGTAAACACAGATCTTAAATTCAGATGAGCCACACTAAAAACAAAAGTGTTGTCTCTAGCAGTAGGTAGAGTCATATTATAATTTTTAACAATAATTGATTTTTTTATTTTGAATTTCCTCCATTTTTAGGAAAAGAGGACACTTTTTATCAAGTGATGTGTGGTGAATGTCCAGATCTGTATCTCCGCCCTCAAATGACCTTATACAATTTTTACATCTTTTAACCTGAGACTGACAGTCCCTATATGAATGGCCTTCATCCGCACAACATGAACACACTCTTTTTAATCTACACTCTTTGGCATAGTGCCCAAAACCCATGCAATTGTAGCACTGAAGCACACTTATATGATTAAAAGCTGTACATATTGACCAACCAAACTTAACTTTGTTTCTTAACAGAATGCCATGGCTCTTAGGATCACACTCCAATAAAATATCAATTTTATTAAACTTATTTTTAGTTTTTTTTAACACCTTCATTTCAAAAGTGGAATTTCGGTTCAGCTTATTGCACTTGACGATCTCTTCAATTATATCACTGTCATTATCTTCAAGGCCAATATCATCCATACTTATATTTACAACCTTGAGTTTTGGGTTTTTTAAACGGGGCTCTTCCACAACATAGTTTTGACCAAGCTTTGCTTGTAGCTGAGTCTTCAGCGCACCAATACCATCCCTACTATCACAGCCAATGATAACTTTACCATCATTTCCCTCTCGAAACTTAGATATGTCAAGACCCGTAGGATTTACTTGCCTTCGTATGTCTTTCTTCGTAACTGCACTTGCTTGGCCGTTGGTAGGTTTAATTATGACAACTGATTCAATCTTTTTTTGCTTAGTAGCCTCTACATAAGACTTGCGTTCATCTGCCAGAGTGTTTTGCTTTGCCGGTGATGCATTTTTTATTTCTTCGATGTCTACTTTAATGTCTTCCAACATCCTTACAATGAGGGGAATTTTCCGTGTAATATGCAAGCAACCATCACAGAGGAATACCAGAAGACGCTTTTGCAATGGCATACACCTGTCCTCACTTACTGAGAGATCCGCACATATCTTGTGAATATGGCATCGACAAACATCACATTGATAGCAACCATCTCCCTTTAACACACTTTTTTGACATTTTTGGCATTCAGAAATTGCCCCATCAGTAGCTTTTTCATTATTTTCGTCTATATTTGGCTTTGCATCGTTCCCAGGCATAGCATTACGTCGAGCACGTTTTCCAACCTCAAAGTTGAAAATACGCGATAAAGTTATTTAACTTATGAAATCCCTGCGAACAATTACTTGTCGAGAAAAACGAATTTTTCCTGTACAATTGAGCACTAGAAATATAATATCTTCGCCAAATAAACCACGAATTTTCAACAATTATTTCTGGTTAGAAAATTGGTTGTTTTGACTCACTTAACCTCACAATATTATGGACGGATATTACAATTGAACAGGTCCTCATGAGTTCCATGAAGTCAGAAGGCGAGTTAACACGTGGAAGGGGCTTAAGTGAAGCTGTATTGAGGAAATGGATATTGCCCTTGCCAGAATCTATCATAGTATGTGACTGAATAGAAGTGTTTGCAAAGTCGAAACCATGTTATTCAGAGCAGCATAAGGAGCTACGTGATTCAAGGGGAAACCGAGATTTTAATGATCTTCAGAAACTCCTTAATTGGCTAGAAGGTAATAACCCGTTTGATAATCAAATTAGCTCGTTAATGTCTATTTCATCAGGTACAGTGGCTTCAAATGTGATTAACTGTGACTCTGCAAAAGAAATAGGGGAAAATCTTTTACTTAAATGTATTGGTAAAGACTTTCAAGATATCCGTTTAAAGAGATACGATAAAGTTAAACCTTTATCTTTTATGTTTAAAACTTTAAAGGTATATAACCAGGAAGCGCAAGTTAATCCAACACAGCCTTTTAACCGAATTCTTTGTACATTCAAGTCTGAAGAATCTTTGAAGGAATGTTTTGAGTTTGAACTCGCACCTTTTCCTCTTACCACCACAATCAGTATTTGTTATAGATGGAGGCATTTACTTCATAAAGTGGTATGGCAATTCCCCGTAACATACTTATTACTTATCATTATGGTTCTAATTCAACAATAGTGTTTGATGGGTATGATATTAAAAACTCCACAAAGTGTCAGGAACAGATTCGCCGCACAAGGAAATTTTCTTGTATTGATATCACATTTAAGGAAAATATTGCAACCACAGTAAGTCAAGCAAACATTTTTATCCAGCGTGAAAAACAAAACATTATTCATCACAATACTTACAAAAAGGCTTGAGGGTACAGGAATGCGAGTAATACAAGTCGAAGGAGATGCTGATACCGTTTTAGTTGAGACGGTAATTAAATTAGGTGGTTCTGGCTCACCAGTGGTTCTAGTTGGCGATGAGATCATCAAAAAATATTTATGTTACGGCCAGGCAGATCTGGCAAGCCAGAAAAAATCACAAATATTTTAGAAATTTAGAAGAACTTATGCATACCAAAATAGTATATTTTATTTGCTCATGCCATGTCTGGCTGTGACACTACTTCTTGATTTTTCAAAAAGGAAAGACTTCCACATTTAAAAGACGCAAAGATGCAAAAGGATGTCTCCGTATTCCTGAATCCATCATGAAATGAAAACATCATACAATCGGGTGATGAGTTCCTCATGACCTTGTATGGAAAACACTTATTGGCAAAAAAATCTCAATGAACTGAGATACTGTAATATAAATCGATCACAGCCCGACAAGCTCTCAACACAAATTTCGAGTTAGCCTCTTTACCGCCCACATCGGAAGCATCAAAATACCTGCAAATACAAGAATGGATGGGGAATAAAAAAAATCCCTTGGAATGGGGCTGGATTAAAAAAAATAAATTGTTGACCCCTTTGACAACATCACAACCTATAGCCCCTGATTTTATATTAACTATGACTTATTGTTCATGCAAAGCAGGATGTAATAAGCTATGTAGCTGTAGAAAAATGAATATGTTTTGTTCAAGTCTATGTGCAACTAATTCTGGCGTTCAACTAGATGACGATGAAGAAGTTTGATTATTGTTAATTATATTTTTCACATTAAAAATCTTTTTTTGTCATTTATGCAATTTGTTTATAACTATTTTTAGGTACTATAAATATGAATGTATATATTATTATGATATTTCTGTCGCATTTTTAGTATTTGCTTCATATTATTTTGTATGTATCTTAAAAACTATTACAGATAAATAAACTAGCAAGGATTCGGTTTGTTGATCATTTCATACTCTTCAATTTTGCTCTCTTTAATTTTTTGTCATATCTCCTATAGTTTCGTAGTTACGGAGCCATAAATAAAAAATTGACCGATTTTTAAGATGGCGGACTGATTTTGAGGCCTTTTGGTAAACGGGATCAATGGGAACTTTTGATGGGTTAAAAAGGAAGAATAGTACTACCTTTTTTGGCGGTCGCAGCTTTATGTTAATTTGTTCTTGGTTAAACATTAGTTGTACTGGCCTAACAGGGCTAATGCTTCGTCCACTAATTTTGTGACACTCTGTATAGGTATACGGTAAATACTGTATAAGTGGATATGGTCAAAGGTGGCTATTCATCTTTTAATATACTAATCTGACACGGTTGTACCAGAAGCAGATATCCAATTGTTTTAATGGATACGCGATGTTTTATTACCTTGTAGATACTACGAAAAATGTGAAAACTCATACTCATAGCTGTTTATTGCTCGGAAATGGCCCAAAATAATTTATCTACATAATTACATATTATGTACATAACAGTATACCCTTTCTTCTAGAATCTTAAAAAGAAACAACTCAATTTAAAATAAACAAGCGTTATACCCGGATTTGCACGATTTTTCAATTTTTTGGTTGATTTGATCCCGTTGGCATAAATTGCCAATAACATACATAAAAATTTGATTTTTTCAGAAAAATAAGTTTTGAAAATTCAACAAATGAAAATATTTTTCGAGATTGAGACCGAGAGTCTCGTTACCTTGGTCTCGGTCGTGGTCTCGGTCTCGATAGGGAAGTCTCGGTCTTGGTCTTGATTCTAATTTCCAGGTCTCGATCTCGGTCTCGGTCTCGTTTTCGAGACCGAGACCGAGACAAGACCGAGACCGAGACCATAGTCTCGCGAACCCCTAAAAAGATTCTAGCTAGCCATTCTTGGTAAGTAAAACTTTCTGCTTTTCATATATCCATAGACTTTTCAGCTTTCACCTAGACTCGGCGAGTTTCCGAAAAGAAAGAAATATCCATTATCAAAGAGATTGCAATTAATAACGGTTATAAGATCGCTTTGATTGACAAATTAATAAAGAATAAACAGGAGAACATTGTAACTAAACAATTTTATAACCCTACATTAGAATTAGAAAAGGGGCCGTTTAAATTTATCAATTATATTCCGAAAATTACAGATAAAGTTTAAAAATTTAAATAAATTTGGCTGTAAAACAATTCAGGTTGATAAGAAAAATCTAGGGAGAAGACTAATAAACAATAAAGACAAAATTGACAAACAATCTAAATCTAGTGTTTAGAAAATAAATTGTGTGAACTGTGAAGCTCTATACATAGGACAAACTGGTCGAAACTTAAATATTAGGATTAAAGAACACAAAAAATCGATTTTACATAATATTAAAAACTCTGGCTCCGCAAAACATTGTATAGAAAATAGCCATTTTATAGATACGAATAATGTCAAACTTTTACACACCGAAACAAAAAGCAAAAGGCTGAACCATTTGGAGTACCTCGAAATCCAAAAGTCACAAAAAACAGACGTTTTAAATACGAACGACCAACTGACCTGCTCTTTCAACACCTGCATAATTGATAGTGCAATAAAAACGAAATACCGTCAGGCGTATTATAACAATTTAGATTTTAGTTTTCAAGTAGGTACTCTTGATAAAGGCCTCATCAAGCCGAAACATATTATGTAGAGTAAAATATCTTATTAAATTATTTTGATACATCTAAAAGCAGTGTACTAATTATCCCTAGTATTATTACACTATTACACTATGCAGAATCTAATGGGTAAATTAGGAGCGAAACTGTTTGAACTTTCTTATCTGTCTTTAAATTTAACTCCTATTTTCAAAATCTTGACGATCAAAAAGCTACATTTGTATTGCTTAAAGTCCTTATAGGATCTGAACTGTTTGCACTTTCTTAACCTTATTTTTATTTTTTATTGGTCCGTTTAGTATTTTAAAGACCAGAAAGATCTAAAAACCGAAAAATCCGTGTCTATAGATTCATCGTCAAGGACCAAAATAAGAAAGTGCAAATCGTTTCGCTCTAAGACAAACTGGTTAGATTCTGCAGAGTTTTAAAGGTAACTTTTCGATGTTAAGTCTTCGACGACTGTTGAATTTAGCTTATGTTACATGAAATAAGATCTAGAATGTTGAGAATAAGTCGAAAATAAAAAACGGGATTTTCATTAAAAAAAAAAACCTTTTTGATGCACCCCGTAGATTAATGAGTAATACCAAACAGTAGAAAAATAAAATAATATCGAGGGGCGTTTACGTTAGTTGTATACCTGATTCAGTCAGTTTGATATGTATAAATTGAAGCCCTTATCATACGGAATATCGGCAGATATTTTGTGTACCTCTCGGTTTCCTTTATGTTTTATTAACTGTATAATCCAAATTAACATTTAAGAATTGCCATTTATAATAAAATAAATTTGTGGGTTAGTGTTTTCAAGTTATCAATTAAAATATCCCATTATCTTAACAAATAACTATACATATTCCAAAACGGTCTTCAATGCATAAAACATGTACCAAAAGAAAGTTGCCTAACCTAAGTTTTTACCTTCTGTGTCTTCCTAGCGGTATCAGGTGATGATGTTGAACTTTATCATTAATCACAGGGTATGGTAGTGCTGTGACGTAAGCGCATACTAATGCAAGAGCAAGGTACTTCATATTGCCTTTTTAAAGTCAAAACCAGAAAATCAAAGTGATTCTACCCGTAATATTAAACTAAGTTAAATAATGCATCCAAGTGCAGTTTTATACCCCAGCTATATAAACGATTCGACATAGTGATGATAATTTATCTCGTAAAAGGGGAATTACTGTTAAATACATCTATTTAAAATTAACTTGGCGTCATTCAGATTATATAAAAAGGGATTTTACATTATGTGTGGCAATTATCTTCTAAAAATGTCAGTTTACAGTCTTAAAACATAGGAATGCGTTTTCGGTGCCCCACCAAACCCTTTCTATTTTCCACCTAGATTTTCTCCATTATAGCGCAAAAAAGACACCGTTCGAACGTGTCAATTATAGTCTTAAGAGGGACTAATTTTTCTAGTATGTTAATCTTCTAAGTTTCAACCCCTAAGAATCTTAAGTGATACACTTTGTATAGATTGTTACAGCATTTTACAGGATATTAACTTAACTTTCCAACGCCGCGCGCCGCCTACTTTTTTAGTTCGAAAGAGTCGCTGCCAAGAAATGATTTTTTATAAAAAAAACTTAGAATACAGTTATCGAAACTATAAGAAGTTTTTGTTGCAACAAACTGTAGTTCTTTGAAAGTTTAGATAGAAAAGTGCAAATCATTTTTTTCTTCTCCACTCATTTTCTCTTTATTCATTAGTTTCTATCTCTTCAACTAGGTAATAACTTTATGAATGGGGTATTACACATCACCTAAGCTTCGAATTTTGCGAACCAGCGAAAGATGCGATAATATATAGGGTGTCCCCAGGGCCGCCGAGAGCCGAAACCGGCCCCGGGACTCTTCAGCTTTTTGGGCCCCTATACTGTCTATCATCAGTACTAGAGGGAGCGCCGCCGGGGGCAGAAATTTTTTTCACGTGCCACGCCCAATAATGTTAATTTTGAGCCTCCAAAAAATGTAGGCATAAAGCCTTAAATTTCCAGCCGCATCTAAGATGTGGAGGATGGAAGAGTGTTGCAGGAAAGTTTCATCAGCTTCTAGAATATGTACAAAACTTCACAATAATAATCGCCTATCTATAGCATTTTTACAAAATTTGTCTAGACCTTATTGGAATAATTTCAATGCAGGTTTTGTGACGTGTGACGCACTTGTCCTGCCTATCCCATTTCAAATTGGGAGAATTAATAAAAAAACATTTCTTAAAGTTAAATTGTAAATAATTATTTATTAACATACATAAAAATGAAAACGTAATTAAAATAAAATGTATATATTTAAGCCAGCTAAGCGGGTTGCATTTTTACGTTTCCTATTCGGCTAGCGCAACCGAGTGCGCTAATCGTGTAGGACACGGATCCGAAACCTGCATCTCCGTTCCCTAAGTGGTTAACGCACCTAATCGTGCCATGTCTTCGTAATGCAATCAATTTGCGGCATGAGCTCTCGTGGTCGAGAGGTCTAGATGGTTAGGTCCCAATTCGGCGGCTGTTGGCGGCCCGGGTTCAAACCCCGTTGCTTTTTTTTATTTTTTTTTGGGTTATTTCTAAACAGTTTTTTTCTTGATTTTGGGTATGTCCTGGGTTAGGTTGGGTTAGCACCTGGTTAGTTTTCTTTTCTTGAGCCCCCGTAGGGAGCGAAGCGAGCGGAGGGCCATCCGAAAAGTGAAATATTATGTAACAGCGTGTTCCAGGTGCCCAAATCAGTGCGTTAACCCCTTAGAGAACGGAGATATCCGTTTCCTACACGATTAGCGCACTCGGGTGCGCTAGCCGAATAGGAAACGGAAATATGCAAGCGGGTTAACACGTTAAAATTGACTTTTCTTGCATTTTTAACTGCAAATTCCCTGATTAAATCGGTTATCTAAATTAGAACAAATATCTTCTTTGATACTTATTAGTGCTAAATTCGAAAGCCTCGATTCTTCTTTCGGTATTGTGAACCAGAAAATCTCTTTCGGTCATCAGCAATGAATGTAAAAGAAAAAAAAATTGATAAAAATTTAAACAATTTTTTTTAATAAAAAATATCATTAGGATTGACCTTATTAGTAACTGAGATACAGAACACAGGAGGTGAGATGCAGGATACTATGTACTATTAAAACTTAAACTTACCATTCACAATCACAACACTAAATAGAAATAAATGATTGGAAAATGCTGGCCAAGTTGTTAACAAACATAACGCTAAGTCTGCTATGCCGAAGATATTAATATTAATGATATACCTAATCTAATATGGTTCCTTTTTGACACACATGCAATATCGAAAAATGTTTAGAGTTTAAACTATTTAATATTAGGCCTTAGGCCCCATTCGAGTTTTGATACTGCATAAGTACATTATACGTAACGATTACGATTTTATTTGGAAATGTTCTAAGCGTTATTATCCAATAAAAGTAAGCGTCGTCACATGTTAATGTTATCTGTTACTAAATAGACGAATCACGAAATGTAACGTTAGCGAATACTTTACCTATGATAAATTAAAGCAGCCATACAAGGACCATAAAATTGCAAAATGTCCTGTTGCGTTTTCCCAATTTAGCTTTTGCGATGGCGCTCTTAATAATATCGCTGTAGTTTTT
>MU194428.1:820-19194 GCA_016904865.1 Pissodes strobi
ACTATTTTGTAGAATTGTAAATATTACTGAGACAATTTATAAAATGGTGATATTACGGTTATGATAAATGTGGTAATCCAAAGATCAACTTTCATGGGGTGGACGCATCCCATGCAGGCTGAAGTAGTCAATACAAGCAAGATATTACAATACAAATATCAGTATTTTATAAAGAGTTGATATTGTGTCTAAACGTGGATTGACCAATAGGCGTCTATTGGCCAGTCAACGGTAAAGTATAGATATTTCAAATATGCAAAATACTAAGTGGGGAATTATACACTCTACTTGTTCTCTGTTAATCTAGAATTAGAGTTAAGTATAAAATTTCAAAGACAATTTATAAGAATATGTTTCTTTTTTATTTTATGTACCAAGCACCAGTGGATGTCCATACTAGTCTCTCCAGCAGGCTCTTACTTATGATACCCTCAAACAGTTCAATGGTATGTCAATGCTAAGACATATAGACTGCAGTGGAGGCTAGAGGGAGTTACTAAGGATCAGCCTGGATCCAGAAAGTAACAAGACCACTGATGGATATTTTTTTATGTTCTATAAATTGTAATATCACATAGTATTATGCGGCAAGTTTTTTCGAATTGAGGTCTTTCTTTTTTGAGCTATAGCGGTCGCATTAATGTTGGGGACCAACATTTTAGAGGGCGGGGGAATGTGTAATCTACTAAAATGCATAAGCTACTAAACAAATATCACCCTGTCGAAAGTTTGAACTTGAACTTGGAGATTGTTATATAAACATTAAAGGCAAACTATAAACAACGCGAGCAATCAACGGGAGCGACTTTGAACCTTATGAATGCAATGATCATCACTTTGTTTTATATAAATACGCTACCGAATCCTCAGTTCGGCAGACTTAGTCTCACCTCCAGCTCCCAAGGTTAGCCATTTGACGACTGCCTTCTGGGTTCTATCCGCTCCAAGAGTTAGTCATACGACTGCTTTAGGTTCAATTCCTTTCCTACCAAACCTGGTACCGGTTAGCCATTTGACGACTGCTAGGACCAGGGGTTGCACAACCTCCATAGTAAAGTCTTGACAAGAAGTTTGTCAGAGTGTTCAGAAAGACAAGTGTCTAAATAGTCAGTTAAAAAGTTTAGTGAAAGCTCTTAGTGCTCTTAAATAAAACCCAGCTCTTAAGAAAAACTATAAATTATAAGACAGTAAACAAAGACCTATGAACAGTACCTCAAATCGAGAAAACATGCGCACCGTAGTAATCGGGTATAATAGAATCTCATTTTCTCTGACCAATAATTGTTGTTAAAGTTCTATCGTTAATACATTGTTATTGTTATAAACTAAACGTGCTTACTTTATCATCTCTTCTTACCCCACGTCACGCGAACCCGGTCTACCTCAGTTACCCCCCGGCACGCCAAACAAGGCGTGTCCTCACGAGTAGAACATTCGGTGGTAGATTAAAGGAAGCATTGAGACCCCGTCATTGTACTAATCGCGACGAGGCTCTTCTCTAAGAAGTTATTCTTTAAATAAACGCGCTACCCCTAAAAATTATTCGTGACACGTGGTGGAGGCCCGAAGCTACCCCTCACACGTTGTTAGAGAGAGAAAAAAAAAACAATTAAATTATAATTAAAAAATTCAAAACACGCGCCAGTATTATTTCGCGCGGTTAAATCTTATTCCCTTGACACGTTGTTAGAGAGAAAAAAAAACAATTAAATTATAATTAAAAAATTCAAAACACGCGCCAGTATTATTTCGCGCGGTTAAATCTTATTATTGGTCAATAAAACTAACATAATTAAAAACATTTTATTTACAATATAAGGCAATTTTTAAATTACGCGCGTTCAAGCTACGTCCATTGCTGTATACACATCGCCCTCTGGCAGCAGTCGTTCAAAGCAGCAAGCTGGTGAACTCAAGCCATCTACGTCGAGGAAGACAGAGGCGCCATCTAGGGATCTAGGTTCATACCTGAAACAAACGAAAAAGTTGTTAACTACGTTTTTAAAACCTGCTAATTTTTGGCGAAGGTATAAGGATATACGTTCATATCTAGAAAAGATAAATATATATATATAAGTATATGGAATAGGAAAGAAAAAAAAAAGCTATCTCAGGAAACAATATGTCTCAGTAAGGCAAAATAACAAATGGCTAAAAACCCATACCCACTACGAAACAGGATACCCAGTGATAATACACCGATAGAAGAAAGATCAATATTTCAGCCAACAAGGCTAAGTCTGCAGAGGACTCCGCCGACATCACCCCTACCAAACTTGGAAACAATCACAAAAATCCAGATAGATTCTACCTTAATATATTTAAGGCCATCTACGGTAGGAATTTCAAATAGCACAAAAATCAGCCAAGAGGAGGACTGGAAATTGAAGAAAGAGGAAAGTAACGACAGCGAAGAGAGTACAGATAACGAAAGCCGGCCTACATCACCACAATCTATTTTAGGAAATATAGAAAGAAAGATGGCAAACACCACAATTGTAGACGCAATGGCGACGGCAAAGAAAGCAAGCTTACCGCAATTTATAAACCCGCCTACATTTAATCCTTGTCAAAATAGAGCTAGCGAGTTCCTGAGAGGATACGAAAGGACAGCTATAGCAAACGGTTGGGACGAGGGCTTAAAAATAGCATACCTGGGAACATTCCTAGACGGCGCAGCAAATCTTTGGTTCTATGAATACACTTCAAAGAACCCTAACAAAGACTGGAACGAGCTGTGCGAAGACTTCAAAAAAGAGTTTGAAGATAAAAGCTATGAGAATACGTTAAAAAAGAGGTTAGAACAACGGAAACAAAGCCCAAATGAGACTGTCGTAAACTACATGTACGAACTTCGTGTACTGTACCACGACTATAAAACACAGTTGGATATGGAAGAGTTTACACACATATTCAATGAAGGGTTAACAGAGGAGAACAAATACCACTACTACTGGCTAACTAATGCGCCAAATTATCCCCCGGGAACATGGGAGGAGATGAAAGAAATTTGCAGAACCATTGATAAGGCGCCAAAAAAGGTCGAGCATACGGATATACAACCAAGACCGCAAAGACCACAATTTTATCAGCCTCAAAACACCTATAGACCGGTATTTTTTCAGCAACATGGCAGAAGCAGGCCACCATTCGGACAACAAGCCACATTCAGACAACCAGTCTTCCAACCAAGAAACACATTCAGACCTCCATTCGCAACCAATACAAGGCCACAAAACTACTACCAAGGATACCAGCAACAGAACCAAAATAAAAACAATAAACAACAATACTCATATCAAAATAGGCAAAGAAATGCCAATAACAATCCCATATGCTATACCTGTGGAAAAGCAGGACACTTTGCTGCAACATGCAAGAGTCAAGGGTACCCAAACGGGGGCAGGTGGCAGAAGTAACCCCAGTCACCTGGAGCACGGGGAAAAACGACATGTCAGGAGTATTAAGCATCACAATTGTCTTAAATAATAAACCAGTAAAAGCAATCATTGACACAGGGTCACAAAATAATATAATACAAGAAAAGTGGGCACCAAAAATTAAACGTAAAAACAGTAATACCATTTTACTAACGGCAGGAAGCCACAAAATACCAGTATTAGGGGAAATAAACACTCCAATACAAATACAAGGAAGCCAGACATTTAAAGACAACATATTGGCAAAAATAATATCAGCAGCTCCATATCCAGTTATCTTAGGAATGGACTTCTTAGTAAAAAACCAGGCATTAATCGATATAAAAGAAAAAGCATTAATTTTAAATAACAAATATAAAATTCCACTACAACAGGAATCAGGAATAAAAAATCAAATATCTGGCATAGTAATAAATAGGAATGATGAAAGAAGCAGGAATACCTACAAAAAAATACGAGAAATAAAGACTGACATAACAATCAGTCCTGACGTATATAACAGGTCCTTCAACAAATTTCAAGCATTCATGACAGCACATGAACTGATAGAACAAAACAAAATAGAACATATCATAACAGAAAAAGAACAAGATATATATAACTTACCAAAAAATATAGCCTTAGTCTATGGCATAACAACAGCCTTTGTAACACACAGAACAGTACAAAAACAACTTAAAAAGGTATTCCCAAAGATAAAAAATAGACCGAAAGCCAAATTAGGCAGCACAACAATGATACAAAATAAGGATAAAACAGCATTTTTTTTACACATCAGGAATATATATAAAGAAAAGCCAAAACTTGAGAAACTATATGACAGTTTATCCAAACTATATAAACAATTAAACATGAAACATATAAAAACACTTGCAATAACACGTAAAGGATGGAAATTAGATTCTTCAGAATGGGATTTATTAAAGAAAATGATCTATGACATTTTTAAGAAAGGCCAGATAAAAGTTTTAATATGCAAGCCAGGATTGCGAAACGAATATGTCACAGATGACACGGAGCCAATTTTAAACATAAGACGTCTTTTTGTGATGAAAGCGTTGCGTTGAGATTTTAAAACGCTTTCAATATTTACGTCACTGACGTTTACTGTTCGCGAAAATGCAAGTTTTTGAAATCGCGACGTAATAAAACCCAAACCTGTCAATAGTTTGTAGGTTTTGCTTTGTGATTTTTTAAAGTTTACTTCTTATATTTCTGAGTTTTTTGTTAGAGCGTGTATGTTTTTTTACTTTGGAAATTATGGCGAATCACATGAAAATGTTATTATTAGCCGATAGTTTTAAACCAGAGAAAAATGTTTTGCATACGCTACATTAGTTCAATAGAGGAAACACGACTAGCAATATATTTTACCAATTGCTGCTATTTAAATAAACCGAGCATTACCGCTGGGTATCAGAAGATTGGTTCGATAAATATCCGGAGTATGATTTTTTCAAGCTATTCCGAGTGACACAGGGTACCTTTAATACATTTCTAACAAAAATTGCTGGACCTGATCTAAGTATTCCATATAAAGGGGGTGGCATACCCATTCCTGTAGATAATCAGCTCCTTATGACGTTGTGGTGGTTGGGAAAACGGGAAACCCTTATTTCCATAGCAGAATGTAGGAACAGTAGGAGAAACCACTGTTTATCTATCCACTACCAACATTTTAAATCAGATACTTCTATTACTCGATGAATATATTGTGTAGCCTGATGAAAATGAGATGTAAGTAATTGAAGTTCAATCTCCCAGGTTAACTTGGACCATCCCACTATTGTTCATTTCTTTATAAAATCGGTTAGTAGAGAGAAAATAACAAACATTCAAAAGAATAACGAAACGAACGACTTTTTTTAAATATAATATTCTTCTATGACAATAATATTGACAAGTTGACATATGCGTTCATTATCAAAATGCTTTCGAAACGTTCTCCACCTGTGTTTTAAAATGTAATGAAACGCTTTCTTACATGACGTCGCCGTTTCGACGCATAAATTAAACATATGTCAAGATTTCGAAACGGTTTCGAAATCTTCGACCGCAAAAAGACGTCTATAAATGTAGAATATAACGCCAAATGTTGCAAATTAGGGTTAGCAAAAGATTACGTCATACAGAAAGACAAAGTGGAAACACTGGAAATACAAGCGATGGGTCAATTAAAAGAGGGATCAACAGTTTGGAGTTGCAGATACAACTCAGACTGGCTTGCATCGAAACGATTAACCATTCAGTCACATATGTATACAGATGGCGAAATTTTTTTTATAAAAGTAGGTGCAAGATCAAATGAACCAGTAAAATTATATAAAGGATCAACCTTGGCATTATTGGAAGAAACAGAACCCAATATGGAACCTACTTTAAGTTTAAACCTTAAGGAAAAAGGCCTGGAGAATGATGAAATAGTAACCTTGCAAGATCACAACTTACAAAACATTTCTCATAAAGAGACAAAAAAGGCATTAGAGGACCTATTGTCAGAATATAACGACGTATTTGCAAAATCAGCAAAATACATGGGAAAAACTAACCTTACAAAACACGTCATAGACATTGGAGATGCGAAGCCAATAAAAAGCCGACCATACCGAGTGTCGCAAAAAGAAAGAAAAATCATTGATGAACAGATAAACGAAATGCTAGAAAGCAACGTCATACGACCATGCCATTCCCCCTGGGCGAGCCCTGTAGTATTAGTCAAGAAAAAGGATGGAAAAACAAGGTTCTGTTGCGATTATAGGAAAATTAATCAATGTACAAAGAAATCAAACTGGCCTCTACCGCAAATAGATGATATTCTAACATATTTAGGAGATGCGAAATACTTCAGCACCCTGGATATGTTCTCAGGATATTGGCAAGTCCCAATAGAAGAGGAATCTAAACAATACACGGCATTTGTGGCACAAGGGCACGGCTCATATGAATTCAATGTACTAAGTTTTGGTTTATGCAACGCTCCGGCCACGTTCCAAGAACTGGCAGATAAGGTATTTTGGGACATGAAATGGAAGGAAGTGTTAATTTATCTAGATGACATTATTATTTTTTCACGCACAGTAGAAGAACATATAGAAAAACTCAGAAAAGTGTTTGAACGGCTGCGACAAGCCAACCTAACATTGAAACCAAAAAAGTGTGAGTACCTCAAAAACAAATACGAATTCTGGGATTTAAAGTCAGTGAGGAGGGCATTCTCCCAGATGATGACAAAATAATCTGTGTTAAAAACTTCCCAAAACCCAAAAAAGTTAAGGGCGTGCAAAGCTTCTTAGGATTATGTAATTTCTATAGAAAATTTATACAAAATTTTTCTACAATCGCACGTCCTCTACACGAGTTAACAAAAAAGGCAACCAAATTCATATGGGGAACACAGCAAGAGGAAGCATTCCAAAACTTAAAAGATAAACTTATATCAGCTCCAGTACTACATCACTTTAATCCAGAAAAAGGAACGATCCTACGAACCGACGCATCAACGAACGGAATTGGGGCCATTCTACTGCAAGAAGATGAAACCAAAACGGCACATCCAGTGGCTTACATAAGCCGAAGTTTATCAAATTGCGAGAAAAATTATTCTATAAGTGAGCTAGAGTTATTAGGTGTGGTTTGGTCAATAGGATACTTAAGGCATCTGATATATGGACAACCAATAAAAATCGTCTCTGATCATCATGCACTCTGCTGGTTGCACTCAATAAAAGAGAGCAATCGACGTTTAGCCAGGTGGGCACTGAAATTAGCAGAGTACGATTATACGGTAGAATATAAGAACGGCAAGGCACACAAAGACGCCGATTGTATGTCTCGAAATCCAGTATTTCCAGCAGAACAACAAAACGAAAACGATCTGGATGAACTACCAACATTCGCCCTTAAAACGGAAGAGTTAAACGAGTTACAGGAAAAAGATCCAGAAATTAAGCAACTCAAGCAAGCCATACTAAGCCCAGATGATGGCAATATAAATATAGCAACCCGACGCAGATAAAAAAACTTTAGAATAATAGACAACACTCTATACAAAGTAAACTCTAGCTCAAAAGGCCTACAAAACCTCCTGGTAGTACCTAAAAGTATGAGAGAAGAGATAATGTGGGAGTTGCACGCGTCACCCACCTGCGGTCATTTAGGACTTACAAAAACGCTGGACAAAATAAAAAACAGATTTTTCTGGACAGGAATGCTTAAAGATATTGAGAAATACATAAAAGGTTGTCCAGATTGCCAGGCCAGGAAAGGACAGCAGTATAGAAAAACACCAGGCTTATTACAACCAATTCAAGTAGGCCTAATATTTGATAAACTGGGAATCGACCTGCTAGGTCTATTTCGAAGAAGCAACCAAGGAAAGACTATGATAGTCGTAGCAACGGATTATGCTTCAAGATACGCCATCACAGCCGCACTGCCTAATGGAAAGGCCGGCCCAGTAGCTAAGTTTTTGTTAGAAAAAGTGTTTCTAATGCATGGGATTCCAAGAACATTATTAAGCGATAGGGGTAAAACTTTTCAGTCGGACCTAGTAAGAGAAATAGGACGAATAATGGGAGTAAGAAGTCAATTTACCACAGCTTACCACCCATGCTGCAATGGCCTAACAGAAAGGCTAAACAAAACCATTGCAGACATGCTTTCTTTATATTGCAATACTCAGCAAACAGATTGGTGTACTTATATCCCATTCATAACATTTGCATATAATACAGCTATACAGGATACAACAAAATTTAGTCCATTCATGCTAACCTTTGCAAGAGAACCTACACTTCCAGTGGAGGCAGTTTTAACAAATAATGAGACAGAAACAGACACTTTACAAATCAGGGAAAAGGCGCTAGCAATAAGGGCAATAGCAGCAGAAAATATAAAGAAGAGTCAGGAAAAAAATAAAGTACGATTTGACGACAGACACAGAGATCTACAGTTCCAAGTAGGAGACAAAGTAAAAATATTTATCCCTATAAGAAAAGTGGGACGTAGCGAAAAACTATTGTTAAGGTGGTTTGGGCCATATAAAATATTGAGAAAAATGGGGGAAGTAAACTATGAAGTAGAAAAAATTGGAGGAAGGAAAAAGGTTACAGACACTGTTCACGTCAGTAGAATGTTGCCGTATCATGACCCATGGACTGAGACAGCTCCTATCTGTAACGACGATGTCGAGGAAGGAAGCAACAGTGAAGAAGAGGATACGGACAACCTAACGTCTACACAATTATGTATGCAGAAAGAAGACAGTGAAACCAACGACTTCGAAAAAAGGGTATTAGCTCTAATAGGTGGAGATAGGCCTCAATTGTAATATAAAGTCCAAGAGCACGTAGGAAATTATTTATATAAGACACTTAGGAGGTTAGGGAGGTATATAGATATATAGAAATAGACAATATACATAGAAGAATTGGCATAGTATAAATGCATAGGAGAACTAGAATAAGTGGTATTAAAATGTAAACTATATGTGAGAAAACTAGTATGCAAAATAAATAAGAGAAACAAATGTGAAGATATATATAGCAGAGCACAAGTAAATGGATCTAAAGTCTTCTCCGGCCTAAAAGAAATTGCAACGACGAATTATCTAAGAAGGAACGTCACAGTAAATATTTTAGGCAGCAGAAAGTTGAGCCTAAGGACTGAAATAGCTAGACTAACAATAAGGAAGTTCAGCACATTTTTGGTACCGCAGAAGCTCATTTGAAATGTTTACATAAAGAAAGAAATGTTTATGTAAACCGAGAAGAATAAAGAAGAAGAAAGAAATGTCTATAAGGAGTATAGAAGAAGCATACATAAGTGGAAGCAGTGGCGTAACTAAAAATTTTTGGCCCCAACGCAAAATACATAAGGAGGCCCCCCTTTCAGTCACAAATCACAAATACTAAATAAAAATTAAACAACCAGCTTTAATTTTTTTATTTATTTTACATATAACATCAAAATATTTCTTTTTATCAATAACAGCAAAACTCTAAAATAACTTTAAATTTTAACCAAGTAGTAGTTATTAACGACGTTGGAAATATTATGAAATTTCCCTAGTTTAAAGCAACACTCGACTTAACTTATTAAAATCTAAAACGATTTTTTCTCGTTTTACACACTGCAAATTCATATGCATATTTAAGATCTAATTTATTGGGAGCTTCACTTTCGACGGAAATTAAAGATAAATATTGAAATCGATCTTGAATGCCATATTTGATTCCTTAAATACTTAGTTTACTAAAAGATTCTTCAGCTGACACATATATAATCGGCATGGTAAAAAGTAATAATAGGTCAATGTAAATTTGTTTAAATCAATGTTTTTTGTCATTTCTCGATCTAACTATGTTTTTATAAATTGTAAGAGAAATTTGGCAATATGATTTCAGAATATTTTTGTTGATTGTAGCTCTTAAGGATTTGTTGAATTTATGAGATTTTTAGGTTGCAAAAACAAAAAGATACCACTTATCTTATTTAAACCTGTAAATCTAGTTGTTAACTGAGACTTTATAATGTCAATACCTGATAAAAAACACACAAAAAATTAAATTTTTTGTGTTTAAACCACACGATAGAAGTGAAAATTTCAACAAGCGGGGTCATCGTTTGTCAGAATTTCGATCCGAGCCTTCGTTGTAGAGATATCCCAAAATCCCCCCTTAAATTAGAGCCCCGGTCCTCCACGTATGGTTTAAGGTGGTCCCCCATGTGGAGCAATTACCATAAAAATTTCGAACCCGTACCTCTTCCTGTTCTCCCGAAAGTAATTATTCAACCCCCACAAAAAAGTGCAGAGCGCGCCTAAAGAAGTTTTCTTTTCTTTTCACTTCAAAGTGTTCCCTGGAATCAAAACGATGATCTAAAGTTAATTCATCAAATACTTTTTTTAATAACTTGTCGCTTACTCCTATAATGAGTTGGAATGTACCATTTCAGAGCAGTTGTTCGTGCTTTTAGAATTTCATTATAGCGTTGACGGTAGTTTTCCCACATTGCTTTTTGTCCTTAGTAAAACAGAACTAGCTTCGTCCAAAGCAATTGTTTCTTTTTGTAAAGCTTTGGAAGTAAAATTCACTTGTGATAACACATAATGTAACCTAATAGATAACAATACCAACTCAACTCAAAATCTAGCAAATTTTTATTTTATCCCTAATTTTACTTGAAAGCTCATTTTTTTAAGTTTTTTTTTCACATTTACATCTTAATGGTTTATTAACAAAATGATCTAAATCACTTTCGAGTATTGTGTTTTTACTTGATATTACGATGTCTGACGATATTTCAGCTTCATAGAACTTTTTAGTTTTAGCACACAGAAAAATTAGATCGCTTGTGCTGATGCCTGTGGCTTAGCCACCTGAAGTTGTGTTATACCGATCAAATATTCTGAGTGATCTTCGTCTATATAATATATAAATATAAATATAATTATTGTCCCCAATGTCATCGCGTTTGAACGTAAATGGTTGCAAATTTGGCTCAGACTGCGATTTCGTCGAACAAAAAACATTTTCGTAATTTTTCTCTAATTCCAATTCTTTTCTTAGTTTTCTTTTAATTGCGGGCGCTTCTATAGTTTTTTTGTGGTCACTCATTTTTAAAACGTAGGAAAAATTAGCGTATCAAATACTAAAACTATAAGATAATGGTAAGGTAATGCTCTCGGCAACAGGTTAAAATATGTCAACAAAACGGAATTCCCGGGTTGTCAAACCAAAAGATGATGGTGCTCACTGCGAATCAAATCAGGACTAATCCTGGTCGGCGACTAACGAGTGTCGCGGAGCTGATGTTGCCAAACTTTTTATTAGGTATTAAATTGTGCAGAACTTAATAAAAAATAATCCTTGCTTGACAGAAAGGTATTCCTAGGTTCAGTTGACAGAAACCTTCAATATTAGGCACTGGACGAGTGGGCCCCCAAGCCTGGGGGCCCCAACGCATTGCGCTTACTTGTCTTATGGTAGTTACGCCACTGAGTGGAAGAAATAGAGAAGATGTTTATGAGATAAGAGGCATATATAAGCAAAAGTTGTGTATGTAAAGCATACATAAGGTGAAATAATGGAGAAATGTTTAAGCAAAACATGTTTATACAATATGTTTAAAAACGAGCATGCATGGTTATATAAATAATAATATAATGGCTTATATTTTGTACATAAAGCTAGTCACATAATGAAGCATAGATAGATAAGCATAGAGACATAGATAGATTAACTTATCACTGCCTCGTGATAGATAAGGAAATAATGAAATAACTATGTCATGTAATCATAAGCATAAAAATACATAGAATAAAGTGTTCACATAAAGTATGAAAAGTTGCATACATAAGGTGAAATAATTAAAAGGAAAGTTGTTGAGAAGCATCAATAAGTTGAAACAATTGAGGAAACATACAAAGATGTATATATAATATGAGTTTAAAGATATAGCATACATATATAAGGAAGTAGTACAGCTAATGAATTAATTATAAATAAGAAGAGATAGAATCAAGTATAGATTTAGTAAAGAATAAGGAAACCTAAGATATGGGAATGTAATATAAAGAAATTAGCAATAAAATAATAAATATAGGCGTATAGAGAAACAATGTATATATATCAGAAAGAATTAAATATCAATTTACCAATTTACCAGATCCTTGTAAGTTTGGTTCAATCATATCAGAAGGTACAGATGTGCACAGACGCCAACAGTCCCTCGAGTATTCAGAAACCAGTGCAAATAACTATCCAGTAATGGATTACGACAGAAGTATCCAAGGACTGCTAGAATCCAGACCTAAAAAGCGAAGAAATGCTTAAGAAAAATATAACAAAAAAAAAGCTATAATTAATCTTCACATAACAACTTCCATGTTAAACTAGCAGTAATACACGTCATCTACAGCTTGGAATGAAATAAATAATCATTGATAAAATTTTTCTTGTCAATATTCAAGCCCCACATGGAGTACATGGCGAAAAAGGTCATACCACGCATTTTTCTAACCTCAAACTCAGTCACGCGAAATGTTTCCAAGAAATTCAAACTCATTTATCAAACACCCTTGGATTAGAGTTTTTATATGGTCTAGCATTTATTCTTATTTTCAAAGAGCCCAAAGATAATGGTTATAGGAAATACAACACTTAACCTTTTCGCTTCAAAGCACCTGCCAAGATTCAAACTTCATAGGCAAATCCCTGGTCACATTGCAAAAACTGCATTCGGCAGAACATAAAACCGACCAAAAGGTGTAAAATCTAACACAAATCTTCGTCATTATATCAATGTAACAAATTTTAATGATAATTTATTTGATCTAGGCGGTACACAACGCAAAAAACGCTACCGTAGAAATAAATGACGAATTGACGAAAGGGGGATTCATAAACTTGACGGTGAGTATTCCGTTTGCCGACGGGATTGACGTTTACCGACTGCCGGTCGTAGCCACAAAAATTACCTTTCATAAACTTGCCGTTGTGTCGTGCGTCGTCCGTCAAAAACATAAACAAATTTAACCTATAAATTTAGCCTAATTGTTGTTGTTAATAACCTTAAATTGTATTAGAATTGACAACTATGATGGCCAGAAGTATTTATTAGGTGCATTAAGGCTTATTTTCTGTTCGTATGCAGCCATTAAAATGCGTCAAAACAAACACGACAAAACGAGACCAAGACGCAGGTCCTTAATATCACGTGACAGATTAAAACGCATTTGATTGGCCCTTAAAACATTCTACGACCGTTGCTACGACCGTCGGCCGGAAAAAGATAAAATTGGTTTATGTTCAACGGCACCACCGGCGGCCGGTAGAGATAACGGCAAATATGAATGGTCTTATGCATTTCAAAGTTTTTAATTTAGAACGGTCACCGCAAACGGCACCGGCAGTCGGAACGTCAAGTTTATGAATCGGCCTGAATGGACAAGTCAGCATTTTTATCAGAGGTCACGGCGACGACGAATTGACAGTGGTACCAGTCAAAGGAAATAAAAACGAAGAAAGCACCAGAACTTCTGGGCGAATACTCGTTCAAGTACAGATGGGGCAGACATATCGATACTCAACAAGGGACAAGAAGCAAAGATGGATACTTTCTCAGCAGTTACAGTGGCTTTATACAGGACAGTGACGACAATGTTTCGTCAACGCGCTGATTGGCTGCGCCATTTTGGAGCAAATTTAGTTTGTTTTCATATGTGACTGTGGATAAGTTCTTGTGATTTATAGCGATTTTATGCGTTTTTCTAGTGATTTTTTTGCTGACTATTAAACCTGTGTGTGTAGTTGCGGTATATCCAATTAGACATTAGAGTTATATTACGTTTTAAAGCGTAGTTTTGCTGCTTTCGTAGGTACCAAGGTAGGTAAACAAGTGGTATTTTAAAGTAGATTATCTATAAGATTTAGTCAGACGTAGGCTTTTATATGCCCTGCAAGCCTTCTACAGGTCCACCAATACATTATTATCCTATATGTAGTGATTTAAAAAAATCGTAGGCATGTAAAGTTGAAGGGTGATTGTTTCACGAGTATTTTTTGTCACACCAAAGACTGTTGTTATATTCTACTCTTTGTATTTATAAGAATGTAGTATATTGCAGCTGCATGCCTTTTTTGATATAAAATGTTATTTTAGGCTTTTCTTTACCAGTTGAATATTGTATTGTTCTACTTTGAAACACTTAGTTACAGTATAAGTAAACAAGTTGTCAGTGTCGATAACTTTGTGATCACGATCACAGTCCAAATGTACTTCAGTCCCTTAGGATTAAATTAACCATTTTAGTCCTGGAAGTACAAAAAATACTTTAACATTTATAACATTCCATGTTTAACATCATATACGTAGTTACTGTTATGTAGTTAGTAGGGCCTGGTTGTAAAATAGAGGCTTGCTTAAACTCAGCTTATTTGAACTACGACTGGTGGTTGAACTGCTTAATACATTGCTGTCAAATTAGATCATTTATCTGCAATGTATTTTAAATGGGATTCTTCAACCACCAGTCTTGGTTTAGCTGACTCGAGCTTAGCCAGCATCGTACAACACAGTCTAAGTAACATGTTCGTCAAATTGCATAATTAAGTGATGTGTACATTACAATGTAGTAATGGATTATCTTTTCTTGCAGGCTCATTTTGCACCAGGCATGTGGGAGGAAAAAAGATGAGATAAAGCCAAATGCTATCCCAACCATATTTTCCATTTCCAAAACCAACGTGGAAAGAAAGGCTTCTACAAAGCGTGAATTTGCCTTGAAATCACATCAGATTCCATATCGAGGCTTTTTTCCGAGCAAACTGAGGAGTCAAGAATGGATTGGATTTTTTACCATGAATGCATGATTTATTTTTTTGGTAGAAATGGAAAATTGATAGTTCAGTTATCACAGAACCTTGTCATAATATGAGTCAAAAAATAATTAGTAGATATGTAGTATTTAAAAAAATTAGTTAACAAGAGAAAAAGTAAAGTAGTGCAAAAATATGCTAGTAAATCGTTGAAAAAAACTATTTGTATTAAAAATTTCAATTCAAGAAACTATTGTTTTTCCATGTTTAAGGTTCTTTATTTAGCTTTTGTTAATAACCGGAGGTGTATTCCTGTTTTGTATTGTTTTAAATATATTAGGTAATATATGCATATTTTATTTAAGATTTTTTTTTATTGTTGCCGTTTAGCTTAAAGCTTTATCGACAAGAAAGAAGAGATCGAAGTAAGTTAATCAAACAACGTTGAGTAAAATTAATATATTTATTTTAGATCAAATACAGGTTTGTCAAATAGTGTTCCTACTTTATTTCCTAACACTACATGAAATGAACTTCTGTTCATAGTCAACATCCATAAAAATCATAATGAATTTTTCATGATTCAGGATCCATTTTTTGATAGCATCCTTATTAAATCTGATTTTTTCTCTCTGGTCAAAGCTGAAAATTGAAATAAGCTTTTATATTCTTTGTGTTGATTATAAATAAATAAGATGTTTTTAACACGAACAAGTCTTAATCTAGACATGATTTTATGGCAGCAGCTTTATTTTTAAACTGATCAATTCTGTTGAAAATTTAGAATTCCATGTGATGGAAGACGGAAGCATTGTTTAGACCTGGTTTAGACAATGACGGGAAGTATACATCATGTCATCTTGTTTAAATATTATGCTTTGCTTGTCCATATACCAATTTGCTCTAAAGAAAAGTGCCCTTTCTTGCATCAACTGCTGTATAAACTGGATACCTGCTTCGCTGCTTCATATTATATATTGTTCCTTTCAAAACATTTTTTTGGGAAGGTTCCTAATTCAAATATGGACCTAAAAATTACATTTAGTATTTATAACATCACCTTGCTGAAAGATACCACAAATCATGGAGAAATTACTAAAATTTCATGCCGTGAACACAGACGACCATTCTGATTATCACATTAAAACGTTATTATTAATAAAAAACAAATATTTATATATATTTACGTACCAATCTGTCACAATCTTGAGTCATCATAACCCCACTTACATTGTCCATTCAGCTGATAAGTGTCTAGTTTCGGTTGAGTTTCTGTCCCTTTCTGTACTACGCTCAAAAAGAGTCGGAAACATGTTCCTTGCCGCTTATACATGCGGGATTTTCAAATGCTAGTATAATACTTTCAATTATTTTGCTAGTTAATTTCGTGAAAATTATTAAAGTTTTGTTAGGTAAGGGTCCGGTTAACATATTCCTACCATTATAATACTTCAGTCGCTTTATTTTGTTAGCTTCTTGCTAAGAAAATGCAAAAAACGCGAAACTTCCATATCAGCTTTAAGAAAATTTGCTCCAAAATGGCGGTCCTGATCTATTGTCGTCACTGTCCTGTATAAAGCCACTGTATCAGCAGTATTCAAAGGGCGCCATCTAGCCACCAAGAAGTGAGGGACAAGCCAGAAAAAAGAAAATATTGTAGCGTAAAGTATAAGATACCTTTTATTTATTAATGTTATAATGTTACATATTAGAATAATTGACTGTACGATATTTCATGGAACTAAAATCAGTAAATTGTGTACAGATAAACAATTTTAAATATAAACAGGGTCAGCGAGCTTAAATAAGTCGACTAAAAGAATATAAAAAGTCAGCATATATTTTTTTATAAGTCAATAAGTATTACTGAGTCAAATAAACTGCTATAATAAGAGACATAAAATGCAGCGAGTAAATATTAGTCTCATAAACAGGACCGTAATTTAATATTAGATGTACCAGATAATTTAATATAATTATTAATTTTTTTATAATTACCTGCAATAGTGGTACTCTAGTTAGATAATAGAGAACAGGACGGTATTTATGCAGGTTAACAAAAGTCTATATTTAATAGGAGACTAAATAATATAAAGACAGCTAGTATGATTCTAGAAAGAAATAAGTCATGTAAACTATTTTGTAGAATTGTAAATATTACTGAGACAATTTATAAAATGGTGATATTACGGTTATGATAAATGTGGTAATCCAAAGATCAACTTTCATGGGGTGGACGCATCCCATGCAGGCTGAAGTAGTCAATACAAGCAAGATATTACAATACAAATATCAGTATTTTATAAAGAGTTGATATTGTGTCTAAACGTGGATTGACCAATAGGCGTCTATTGGCCAGTCAACGGTAAAGTATAGATATTTCAAATATGCAAAATACTAAGTGGGGAATTATACACTCTACTTGTTCTCTGTTAATCTAGAATTAGAGTTAAGTATAAAATTTCAAAGACAATTTATAAGAATATGTTTCTTTTTTATTTTATGTACCAAGCACCAGTGGATGTCCATACTAGTCTCTCCAGCAGGCTCTTACTTATGATACCCTCAAACAGTTCAATGGTATGTCAATGCTAAGACATATAGACTGCAGTGGAGGCTAGAGGGAGTTACTAAGGATCAGCCTGGATCCAGAAAGTAACAAGACCACTGATGGATATTTTTTTATGTTCTATAAATTGTAATATCACATAGTATTATGCGGCAAGTTTTTTCGAATTGAGGTCTTTCTTTTTTGAGCTATAGCGGTCGCATTAATGTTGGGGACCAACATTTTAGAGGGCGGGGGAATGTGTAATCTACTAAAATGCATAAGCTACTAAACAAATATCACCCTGTCGAAAGTTTGAACTTGAACTTGGAGATTGTTATATAAACATTAAAGGCAAACTATAAACAACGCGAGCAATCAACGGGAGCGACTTTGAACCTTATGAATGCAATGATCATCACTTTGTTCTATATAAATACGCTACCGAATCCTCAGTTCGGCAGACTTAGTCTCACCTCCAGCTCCCAAGGTTAGCCATTTGACGACTGCCTTCTGGGTTCTATCCGCTCCTAGAGTTAGTCATACGACTGCTTTAGGTTCAATTCCTTTCCTACCAAACCTGGTACCGGTTAGCCATTTGACGACTGCTAGGACCAGGGGTTGCACAACCTCCATAGTAAAGTCTTGGCAAGAAGTTTGTCAGAGTGTTCAGAAAGACAAGTGTCTAAATAGTCAGTTAAAAAGTTTAGTGAAAGCTCTTAGTGCTCTTAAATAAAACCCAGCTCTTAAGAAAAACTATAAATTATAAGACAGTAAACAAAGACCTATGAACAGTACCTCAAATCGAGAAAACATGCGCACCGTAGTAATCGGGTATAATAGAATCTCATTTTCTCTGACCAATAATTGTTGTTAAAGTTCTATCGTTAATACATTGTTATTGTTATAAACTAAACGTGCTTACTTTATCATCTCTTCTTACCCCACGTCACGCGATCCCGGTCTACCTCAGTTACCCCCCGGCACGCTAAACAAGGCGTGTCCTCACGAGTAGAACATCCAGTGGTAGATTAAAGGAAGCATTGAGACCCCGTCATTGTACTAATC
>JAEQML010067333.1:0-19194 GCA_016904865.1 Pissodes strobi
GGCATATAAATGAAATTTTAAAATTGGCAAAATCGAACTGTTACAATATATAATAATGTAAATGACACCTTACATACACAAAAAACTTAATCTAGTTAGTCAGATTTTCGCTGTTTATTCTGATAATTGATATATTGGAATTTCTCTAATGATATTGTTAATAAAACTACGCGGCGTCAGATAAATAAAAAGTCTTGGACTAATACAATGACGGAAATTAATTAAAAGTAATAAGTCAAGTATCTATAATTGAGAAATGGCTTATAAAAATACACTGATTCTCGGTATTTTTCAAAGCTTTTGAGGTATTGCAAGTACTTTCTGCATATACAGGGTTATTGGTTATAAATGTCACCCCCTCTCTAACTTTCTTATTTTTAAAGATGGAGAGCTGATTTTTGACCGAACTGTAGGGAATCGTCAGATTTTTTTTACCAGTAACGAAAATATAGGTATTACAGGCTGTTCCACAAAAACGCACCGAATCAAACTTTAACTTTTTTAAATTGAAGAACCTGTATTATTCGTACTATTTCGTACATATTATGGATTCTACGTCCAACTTGACCATGATTTTAAATAAAAGAAAAACATTGACACTGACGTTATTCTCAATTGACTTTGTTTACCTATGTATGTTTAAGTATAAAAATGCCTTATTCAGGTAATGAAAAACTCGAGGTTTATGAACTTTGTATTAAAAATGGTTATAATGCCAAACTTGCCGTACGGGAATACCGAAGACTTTATAAATTAGTAAGGAGAATTCCCACCAATAAAACATTTTCAAGAGTTTATCAGAAAGTTTCAAATGAAACATTTTTCAAACGAAAGAAGAGAATAATACAAATAAATGAACAATATGAAAATGACAAATTAGATATCCTTTGTTATTTTCAAAGTATTTTTGTCATACAATTTAAACTTAATTATCAATAATTATTATATTACAATATCAGAAAATCCTAATGCGTCTAATCTAAATGCTGTCCAGATTATAGACCAAAATACTATAAGATACAGAAAACTTTGTGAAAATATAATCTTCATGCTTATAAAAAGTTCAAGCCTTGAGCCAAGATAATAAGGCTGCACGACTACGCTTTTGTCAATAAGATTGTATACAGATGAGGAGCACATACCACATATGTGGTATGTGATGAGGAGTCTTTTTCTACTTGTGGCAGGTTTAATAGAAGAAATAACGTGCACGTTTGGGCTCCAGAACCAGAAAATCCCCGCGCATCCGAAAAAATCGGCATTCGGGCCGGCAATCTGTGAACGTGCATTTTTAATTGTCTTCGCCATTCTGTCAAGAACAAATCGGGAAAAATGTTTTGTGAAGCTGGTCTTGTCGTATCTTCTGAGAAGTGAAATTTCTGCAAACCAGAACTGCAGTGTTTCGGTTGTTTGGTCAATAGCAAGGGCTCAAGACCTGATCCGAAAAAAGTTGAATTCATCGCCATCATTCCCGCCAAACAGCTTGAATAATTTTTTGATCTTGAATTTTTTGTTTATTTTAAGCTTATAAAATTACATTTAAAATAAAATTACTTTTATATTTTCACACGAAAAAATGTTGTTCAACTTTTGCGTAATCTTGAAATATAATCCGTTTGATGCGATCAATGTAAGGAAAATGAGACTGGCTCAGGCTGTTTGAATAGAACAAATAAAACCAATTTAATATTATCTTATATAACTAGTTTTTATTTAATCTAAAAATATGTTTATTTGTTGATAATTTACCCGTTTTTTTTTCAATATGTAAACAATTTTGAAATTGTTCAGTGTCTTCGGAAGGTTTAATCTATTCATAACTTGTGTATTTCTTTTTGTATTATTATTTTAGATTATTAATGTTTTTTTTACTTACGACAGATATTATTAGACATTTAGCTTAATTTTCTGTTCTAATATGAGAAAATAAAACTTATGAAAATAATACCTCGTAAAATATTTCAAACTTTATTGAAATTATGAATTTTCAAATTGAATAGGGAGTAGAACGACTTCCCATCTACTTAGTAGAATTCAGCAAGCTGTTTTAAACAATATTTATTAATACAAAGTTATTAATTATTTGTAAAATAGACTTTTGGATGACATTTTCAGTTTGTTTTGGGAAAGAGGCCCCCATTGCCCCCCTTGGAAATGGAGCTTATGGGTGAAACCATATATATGTAAACTCGTATATGGGTGAAACCAATTATTGTAGATGCCTTAGACTTTCTACAAGGATGGGAAAATTAACTTAACGGCAATCTTGTAGCAAACTGAGTTTCGTTAAAAAGTGAATTACAATGACTTGAAACTTCATTAGAAATAAAAATACTTTCAAAGCCATCTTTATTATAATTAACTCTTGTTGTTTCTCATAATATATTTAAACTGCGCTGATGATATGCTTCTAAACATTTCTATTTATCTTCTTAAAAGATATTCAGGCTGCTATTTAAGAGTCGAATGCAAACATGCCAATAGGCAAATATTAGGCAACATTGAAATATGACGAGTTCGAGACGAGAGCATTATCGTCGTTTCCTTGATGTGCAAACATTTCCAAATCTACTCGACTGGAAATGCTTGTATGATGATTATCGAAATATCAATAGTTCTTTATAAGAACTAACACTGCGTTACCTTCATCTTCCGATAATCTACTATTTTCATTTGCTGGGGTCGCTGGCGATTCGAGAAGATATGCACTGATAGACCGTTTTGAGGTTTCTGTTATCGGAAGTAATTGCACAAGTGCACCAAAATTACCGATAATTTTGCATGACAGCGTGTTGTCTAAAAACTGCATGAGTTCATTTTCATATTTTGGAGAAAGAGCCCGACACCGAAGGTGGAGGGCTCTTTTTGCAAAATATGAAAATGACCGAATGCAGTTTTTCTAAGACAACACGCTCGAATGCAAAATTTTCTGGTTATTTTGATGCACGAGTGTAATTCGGGGGAATATTTCCCGAATTAAGACATGGTTTTATAAAAATACATTTTTATTCCTTTTTAATACAAAAACGTACATGTAACTGTAAACAAAGTACAGAGGTGCAAAAAACGATTTTTTTTTAATCAGAAACGAGACATTTTTAATAATACCTATATATTCACTAGACTTTGACGTTATTTATAAATGTCGCTGTCAAATTTTCATTGGAATTACCATAGATACGTACGATGCAATTATCGCTGTGCTCTTTCGGTTTCTACAGTGCAATTATCGCTGTAATTTTCCGAGAATTGCACTCCTCTAATGGGATTTTTTATACATGAGGGAAATATTCACTTAAATGTAATTTCTTACTTTGACGTTCGGGTTAGTTTTTCTACAATTTCAGATATATACCAATTCTCATGCAAATTATATCTGATGACTTTCAGCATTAAATAGAATTTCAACTTTTCAGGTAAGTGCAAGCTGGTGGTATCTCCTCTCATTCATTTTAACTCTTAGTTAATCACAAACCTTTAAATCTTTAGATTAATGTAACTACCTAATAACGATTCAAGCTTATTGCAATGCCGAATATTTAGTGTAGTGCTTTTGTTTTTAAATAATGGATTATTATCTTATAATCAAAGCTGTTATTGACGATCAGGAAAAGGTTGTCTTGTTTTATAGCAAGGCCCCTGCCTTTTCAAAATGCTTTCTCAGTTTACTTTCGTAGTTATCTTTATCATCCTCATTAATTTATATGGCGTATTATTTACATATTTTTCCTGTGTTATTCTGACCGTTATCCTAAGCTCTCCCTGTAATTTTGATTAATTTGAAAACATGAATATCTAAACTTTTTTGTGCGAAACCTTACACCTTCTAGAGTTTCGTGATGTGGGAGTAATAGTATATTACATAGCAAGTGTTGAAAATACTAATTTTTAAACGAAAAAACGATTTGAACCAGGCGTTAGCCGAAGTTAGAAACGTACTATCACATGAATAGTGTATCATCATCTGTCAAGACAAATTATCAAATTAAACATGCTGTCAAATTGACATCAACTGTAATCTGTTCAAAAAGAGTTGCATTCAACACGCATATGATCTAACTCTCTTTCTAGCGAAACCAAGTTGGCTGTATTTTTTCATCTTCATAAGTGGCTGTAGTAAATAGTATATTACATAACAAGCGTTAAAAGTACCTACTAGTTTTTAAACGAGGAAGTTTTTAATTCGAGAAGTTAACCGAGTGCAGTAATTATTCAAGTTCAAAAACGTACTTTCCACTCGTAATGTACAGGGTGAACTAGATATATTTCTTTAAATTCTGCATTTTTTTTTGTATATTATATCATATCAAATCAAACCTTGACGATTTCGAAATATTAAAAGTTCTAGAATTTCGAAATACCATTATTTGTTCGATATAATTGCTTACCTATTTAGGTAGGTACTGCTACTTGGAAGTAGAGGTTATTTTTCAAATGTCATGGCTTTGATGTTTGAAGTATGGTTTACTGATTTATCTTTATTTTCTGCTATTATTTTAGAATATTAGCTATTCGATTGTTGAAAGGTTAAGAATGCTATAAGAACATGAGAACAGTATATGATCTAACTCTATATAGGCAAAATGTTCAGAATAGTCGGAGAGAACCATCTGTACTAACTATAATTAATACGAGGAAGTTATTGCAAAATCAACATCTCTAGTAAATATGAAAAGGACGAAACAAAGAAACGAAGAAACGTGATCCTATTATATTGCTTTATTTTCAAGAATATCTATTAGAGACTGTGTCAGAAATATAAGGTATGGACCACAAAACAAGAGAGTTAGTTATGGAACAGTTCAGAGAACCTTAGGTCAATACGGATACCTACTATCGATTTTAAAACTTGGCCGATTAAACAATTGCACGACGAATAAAAAAAAGACATGAGTCAGTTGCTTTAAATTATAAAAAGAAGTTGAAATGATCCATATTGTTTCAGAGTCGATCTTGGTCGATTTTCTGAACAAAAAGAGATGTGCTCGTCGGCACTTAAATTTACCATAGGGTTAGTTCTAAAGTCATTTTGTAAATAAAACAAAAAGCTTCAGGATTATATGAATATTTTAATAAGTTATTTGAAAATAACTAGAAGCTCATAAATACACAAAATATAAACACTGAATAATTGTACGTAGTCAGTGCTACGATATGAACAATATCAGTCGAGGCAAATTTCGACCTTGAAAAATATGACAGAAATAACACTCTTAAAAACTAAAGCATTGCGTAAACAGTTGTAATACTATACCAATATATGGTTATAAACATAACCTTGAAGCTATGTACAGTTAAATGTCTGTTAGAGTTCCTGCGGAACAGCTACTTATCAACTATGTTAGCTAATTTAGCTTTGATATAAAATACAACAATATACAAGCAATAATAACAGGATTAATATTACCTTAAAGTCCACCTATAAGCTAATATGTACACTATGAACACCATTGACGAGAAACGTTCAATATTCAGCAGGTTATCTTCTAACATTGGGGGAAAGTCACTTTGAAAAACACTAGATCTATGGCTAGCTTCTATTTACAATGTAGTTCACTTTCTTGCAAACAAGAATGACTGGAATGTAGTGGTTTGACTTTGGTATGCAGTTAGTGCATATGGCATGACATGAATGCCTTGTGAATGCGGCTTCTTGGTACACGCATGAATGATTAGTAAATATGCTATACTGGTAACAAAAGCTGAGATCCGCGTAGGGGATACAGCCTTGTGATAACTTGAGTAAATTGGCAGACTAGTGCTGTTTAATCCTTATATTAGAATAAGGCATGAGTAGGTATGCAGGCTAGTGCAGAGTAATCCTTATATTAGAATAAGGCAAGAGTGTAGCAACCCAGTGATACACTCGTGATATAGAATGTTGAAAAACCCATGGACAATACCATTGGGGACTGTACAGCGCATGGCACCGCCTTTGAGAGAATGTGAACGTGTGAGATTCGAGATGAAACTCGAATACTGATAACCCCATGGACAAGGCCTAATGGAGACGTAAGCACAGCACGGTACTGCGATTTGTGAGATAGTGGTTAGAGACAAGACTCAAATTTGATAACCCCATGGACAAGGCCTAATGGGGACTGTATAGCGCATGGTACAGCCTTTGAAAGAATGTGATGGTAAATATGTGCGTTTACTTACTTGAGATTCCGAGATTATGCTCAATTGAGTGTGGTTTGAGACAGGGCTCGATTGTAGAACTCCCATGGATGAGACCAACTGGGACGCCATTGCTCGGCGTGAGACTCGTGAGAATAACGGCAGTATGTTTGCCGACAAATACCTTATTGTAGGCTTGATATGACGATGATTATGCCAGGATATTACTATATCACTTGAGTAACGAACTAGATAGATTATGAGGTCTCAAAACGTGAAAACCTCCCGGTATGGCGGCTAGCGCCAGCTGGCTAGGAACGGGGGTGCGCCTTTTGTGACTTACATGGCAGGGGTTCAAGACTGGACTACTTCGTACTTCGTACAGAATTCTAGAACGTGGGAACTAGATCACCTTGAAGAAGTTGTTAACGCCCCTTCCGGCGGGATGATATACATCCTCCGGAAATAGAATGGGCGAATAATGTAAATACTGAAAAGTTATGTAAACCTTTACGACTGTCTAAATTAACCTTATGAATGTTAACACAAATCCGGTCGAAATACGTTAACCAGTTTTCATTAAAATCGATTCTTAAAGATCATGAACTTAGGAGCTAACTTGATTACCCCCGTTAAGAGACAGTGATTGGTCGACTTGGTCGCCGGGGTATAGCGGGAAACGCTATGATTGGTCAGATGAGTTTAGAATGCGCGGCCGGCTTCAGATGAGTAAAGGTGGTTACAACAGATGGCGCTAGTAATACCGCCCGGATAAAGTGCGAAGCGCTATGATTGGCCGGTGGCCTTTTGAGGACGCTTAACTTTTAGCTTTCTAGGCTGTCTAGCGCAGTGGATAAACGTGGTAAACAAGAGATGGCGTTAGTAGTATCGCCAAGGTTTTAAATTGTTTGGAATGCGAGGACAGTGGCGTGGAATGTTAAACTGTACAAAACTAAATCGCTAGATTTGAAGACGTGGTCAAAAATGATTTTTGAACACATATTATTTCAATAAAGTTTTGTGGATCGATGAGAAGGTATATGCTACTATCGGTATTTATATCTACTTGTATAATAGAAAAAACTGATATAATGCTTTTTAAGGACATTCTTTAATACAAATTTGGTGCGGCATTTTAGGGCATAAGGTTTTAGATTGGGTTTTTATCCGTGACGCCTAAAATGATTAAAGATATCTGGAAGTTTTGGAAAATAAAATTAAGCACTCTATCGATGAATTACCACTGCAAACTCGGCAAAATATAATTTTGTCAACAACACAGAGCATCTCCCCAAAATATATTTGCAGTAAAAGACTTCCTTCACAATAATTATCAAGCATGTATGGGCAGAAATGGAACAATTAACTGGCCCGCGAACTGCCCAGATGGGTACCTCCCATAACAACTATT
The DNA here is from genome assembly GCA_016904865.1 of Pissodes strobi. Classification (NCBI taxonomy): domain Eukaryota; kingdom Metazoa; phylum Arthropoda; class Insecta; order Coleoptera; family Curculionidae; genus Pissodes; species Pissodes strobi. The sequence goes on from JAEQML010067333.1 coordinate 7,532, forward strand.
TGAAATTCTAGAAAAAGAGCTACGATATTAAGGAAATTCAGAAATTTAAATAAAAGTGAGAATGAAGCAATTATAAATTCTTTAGAACGACAGTAAATAATTTAAGAGAAATATGACAAGGTTAATGGAGGACATGCAGAGCATTTAATTTAGACTAGAAATTATACGTTTTATTTAGTTTCCTTGTTTATGACTGATAACAAGCTTTAATTAGGTAGTACGTTATATCCAAATTTAGTAAATATACTTTACAATATATGCCAGTAAATAAGACTGGAACACCAATGCCATGACATTTGCAAAATAAACCGTATAACTAGGAAGCAGCTGGTACCTAAATAAGTAAGCAATTATATCAAAAAAATCATAGTACGCGCACGCATTTGCGTGAGCAAAGTAACACTTTTCCGCACTGTGTGGTAATATGTATTTTAGTGCTTGAGGAGTATTTTATGCGCTGTGAAAAACCGCTGCAAAATTAGTTTATCATCTTTGCCTAAATCTCCTTCGAAATTCGCGATATTTTTAAGTCAGATTTGCTCCATTTCTAAGTAAACAAACTATGAAAGGTTGTATAGTTTTCCCATCAAGATATAATAGGAAATACCTGCTTCAATGCTAAAGTGCTGGAAAGTACTTTTTCTGCGACTGCCCTAAACAACAAAGCACTAACTGCTCTTGAAAACTGGACATTTCAAACATCGTGTCAAAAGTATACTTTGCACACGGCGTGCGCAAAGTATGTTTTTCGCACGGCTTCGTCTCCTTGTTAGAGCTTCGCCCTCAGAGGTCCGATTCCCAGATCTCTAAAAAAGGGGGCCCAATTTTAGGGCTTCACCTCCAATCTCAGGAGCCCCCTCTTGCAAAACTGTAGAAAATCGGGCTTTCATACCAGGGGCCCCCTTTTAAGGCTGGGGCCCAATTTTCGCACTTCGACCCCGCGGGGGCTTCATTCCTAAATCTGTAAAATATGGGACTGCCGTACCATAGGCCCTATTCTATGCTTTCGCCCCTTGGGGCCTCATTTTAGGGCTTAGCCCCCGGAGCCTCTTTTTAAAAATATTTGGAAAATAGGAACCGCACACTGGTGGCCCCATTTTAGGACTGTGCCCTAGTTATAGTTTAGCGATAATCTCTTACTCACGTAGCTTTTTTCGCTAGGAATAAAATTTTCTGATAAATCAATAATAAAAAAGTTCCCATATAACATGTAATTTTCTACCACTCCCAGTGAGGCACCCTGTATGCAGCAGTCGTAGAAAAAGTATAGTGTGCTACACGTGCTGAAAAGACTTTTCACACTCATGAGACTTTATGACACTCGCCTACGGCTGTGTCACCAAACTGTCTCGTTCGTGTGAAAAGTCTTATTTTCAGCACTTGTTGCACAATATACTATTATCTTGCCATCCTCATATGCCAAGTCTAAGTGACAAATCAAACATGTGAAACTGACATCAACTGTCATTTCTGCAAATAGAGTCGTGTTGAAAATTTTCCAACACGCGCCTGATATAAGGTACCTACCTCACAGCTCAGTCACCGTCTATAGATATTCTAATAAGTCCGCTCACTCGAGCGTGCCGAGGAAAATTTCCCTCCTGCCTGCGCCAATCCCTCACCCATCGGCATTGACATTGACGTGTGTCAATGTCACGGCTTAGCCGTGACTCAGTTTTTGCAAGTACTTCCGCGATCGGACGGTGTGAATTTATTTTTACGGAATAGTTTTCGCACTATTTACGCTATACGCTATTTAAAAATATATATGGTTAAGATGGCTAAGGATAGTTTTTCGTATTGTACTGTTGATGACTGTTATGTAACTACACGTGATCTCTCCTTCTTTCTCTCTTATGGAATTCGTAAAGAATTATTCAATTTTTATGAGACGAAGTGAATGAAGCTAACCGAAAGTTGATTGGATGACTAACCCAAACTAACCAAATATGTTAAAATTTGTAATAGCATATCGGAACCGGAACAAATGACTAAGACTGTGTGAAACTAACCGAAAGTTAATTAGACGACTAACCAAAACAAACCAAATGTATTAAAATTGATTATAACGTATGGGAACTGGTCTCAAATAAGATGAGACTAAGTGATACGACGACTAACCCAAACTAACCGAATCTATTAAAATTGATTATAACCTAGCGGAACCGGTTGAATTCACTAAAATAAGTCGAGACAAAGTGAAACTAACTGAAAGTTGATTCGGGGACTAACCCAAATTAACCAAATCTATTAAAATTGATTATAACGTATCGGAACCGGTTCAAATGTCTAAAATAAATTGAGACTAAGTGAAATGAACCGAAAGTTGATTCGACGACTAATCCAATCTAACCAATTCTATTAAAATTGATTATAACCAATCGGAACCGGTTGATATGACTAACATGAGGTGAGACAAAGTGAAACTAACTGAAAGCTGATTCGGCGACTAACCCAAATTAACCAAATCTATTAAAACTAGTTATAGCATATCGGATCATGATCAAATGACTAAAATAAGTCGAGACAAAGTGAACCTAACCGAAAGTTGATTCGACGACTAACCCAATCTAAACAAATCTATTAAAATTGATTGTAACCTACCGGAACCGGTTGAAACGAGTAAAATAAGTTGATACAAAGTGAAACTATCTGAAAGTTGATTAGACGACTAACCAAAACTAACCAAATGTATTAAATTTAATTATAACATATCGGTACCGGTTCAAATGTCTCAAGTGAGTTGAGACTAAGTGAAACTAACCGGAAGTTAATTCGATGACTAACCCAAACTAACCAAATCTATTAAATTTGATTATAACCTAGCGGATCCGGTTGAATTCACTAAAATAAGTCGAGACAAAGTGAAACTAACTGAAAGTTGATTCGGCGACTAACCCATACTACCCAAATCTATTAAAATTGGTTATAGCATATCGAAACCAGATCAAAAGACTAAAATAAGTTGACTAAGTGAAACTAACAGAAAGTTGATTAGACGATTAACCAAAACTAAACAAATGTATAAAAATTGATTATAAAAACGTATCGAAACCGGCTCATATAAATAAAATGAGTTGAAACTTGAGAAGTGTTTACTTCAATCACATCTCCTGTGCTACTCTCTACGCGCGCGTCAGTATCCCATATTAAGCAAACATAATCGAAACTAACTTTAATGAATCAAACAAGCGCATTGAGACGGGGGCGCTACACGCTTGACCAACCCTGCCTAACACTAAACTAAAATTAACCCCAACTAACAAATATAACCAAAAAAATAAAAATAAAACATGTCACCGACGGGAATCGAACCCGGGCCGTAGTATCACAATCACAAAAGCTGATCCCGAAACGCAACTGCGCATGATTGCAAATAGTTATACCGCAGACGCTAGATGCTTGTATAGAAACGCAAGGAATATAAGGAAACAAATTACCTATAGTCAGCAAGAGAAATAGTCATTCATAGAGCAATGAATAATATAAATTCTTATCAGCTTAATATTACTATCGCTTTGCCTCGCTTTAATAAGTTATATAAAATAATAGTTTCAGGAATAATAGATATTATATAGATAACTATTGACTAACATAAAATTGTCAAACTGAGAAAAGTACCATTTTAGTTTAAAACCATATAGAATTAAAGAATAAATCTGGCAACACAGCATTGTCTACAAACCTCTCATGCGTCGTCTACGTTATTTCAATAAAAACAAAACCATACATTGAAAGTCGGCAGAGAAAAGTAGTAGCAATTACAGCAGATTTGAACACAAGTTTTTAATGATTTCTTATTAAAAAAAGTCACAAGTAGCACAGTATACGTGATAGAAGTGACTACTTCGTTAGCGAGTCTCAACTTATTTTACTTTTTTGAGCCGGTTCCGGTACATTTTAATCAATTTTAATGGATTTGGTTAGTTTTGGCTAGTCGTCTAATCAAATTTCAGTTAGTTTCACTTAGTCTCAACTTGTTTTAGTCATTTGGGTCTGTTCCGATACGTTATAATCAACTTGAATAGATTTGGTTAGTTGTCTAATCAACTTTCGGTTAATTTCAGTTAGTCTCAACTTATTTTAGTCATTTGAGTCGGTTCCGATACGTTATAATCAATTTTAATAGATTTGGATAGTTTGGGTTAGTTTCAACTTATTTTAGTCATTTGATGCGGTTCCGATACGCTATAACCAATTTTAATAGATTTGGTTACTTTGGGTTAGTTGCCGAATCAACTTTCCGTTAGTTTCACTTAGTCTCGTCTTATTATAGACATTTGAACTTTCGATACGTTATAATCAATTTTAATAAGTTTGTCGTCTAATCAACATTCTGTTACTTTGTCTCAACTTATTTTAGTCATTTGATCAGGTTTCGATATGCCCTAACCAATTTTATTAGATCTGGTTAGTTTGGGTTAGTCGCCGAATCAACTTTCAGTTAGTTTCACTTTGTCTCCACTTATTCTAGTCATTTGAGTCGGTTCCGATCGTTATAATCCATTTTAATAGATTTGGTTATTTTGGGTTAGTCATCGAATCAACTTCCGGTTAGTTTCACTTAATCTCAACTTATTTTAGACATCTGAACCGGTTCCGATACGATATAATCAATTTTAATACATTTGGTTAGATGGTTAGTTTTAGTTAGTCGTGTAATGAACTTTCGGTTAGTTTCACTTAGTCTCAACTTATTTTAGTCATTTGAGTCGGTTCCGATACGTTATAATCAGTTTTAATAGATTTGGTTAGTTTGGGTTAGTCGTCGAATCAACTTTCGGTTAGTTTCACTTAATCTCACTAATTTTAATCATTTGAACCGGTTCCGATATGTTATAATCTAAGATTTGGTTAGTTTGTGTGTGTCGCCGAATCAGCTTTCGGTTAGTTCCACTTAGTCTCAACTCGGTTTAGTCATTTGAAGCAGTTCCGATGCGTCATAATCAATTTTAATAGATTTGGGTTAGTCGTCCAATCAACTTTCGGTTAGTTTCACTTCGTCTCATAAAAATTGATTAATTCTTTACCGATTCCATAAAAGAGAAAGAGGGGGAGAGAGAGAGTCATATGCTTTATCTCTCTTGCGAGACGAAAATTCCAAAACGTGTCGTTACATGCATGGCTTTGAAAAATCACTTTCATGAATCCAAAGAATATGAAAATAGCGTAAAATTTGTGGATTTCTAATATTTACCTTCGCCCAAATTATGTATATAAGTTGAGTTATATACGAGTATAAGTGAGTTTGATCGCTGTTTTAACCACTAATTACCACCTAGATGGAAAACACTTTTAATGCTTGGGTTAAGTTATGGGTGTGGCACAGGTTAGTTGGTGTTTTAATTTTTTTTTAAGACGACATCCACTGTGGCAACGCATTTGTCATATTAATAACAAAATGTAATAAAATATCGATACCTATCGACAGCCGAAAATATCAGGTTAAAATTATTCCATTGTCGCTATTTTCCTGTTATATTTTGTAACTTGTGTTCGTAATTAAACAATACTAGTTGTACCTACCGATATTTTTATCCATATCGTAGATAATATTTCGTTTATTTTTTACTTATTTATTATAATACTAAGTAACTATTACAAAGTAGTATCATTAATGAGCTATAAATGAGACAGATAATGTCAATAGTTGTTCATAACAAATAAATAATCCAAACATTAATACGTAATCATATTCATATCATTTATTCCTAATAGAACGCTCCCCGTATAAAAATTATCGAGCGGCAGTTCATATTGATCGTACACCGTAGCTGCACCGATTCGTTTACTGTACAGTGGCCGAGTGTGTTCAAGGTCAACGGCAGTATTTTCCACAGCATGCTGGAGTGAGCGGACTTATTAGAATATCTATAGACGGTGGCTCAATCAGCTGTGCTTTTTTCTTATTTTTATAAATGATCGTATGTTAAGTAATTAATAAGTGTTGAGATAACTAGTTTTAAATCTAGGAAGCTTTTAGTATGAGGAGTTCGCTGATTACCGGAATCTTCCGAGGTTGAAAAGGTACTGTTACACGAGTAATGTATATTATATTTTTGAGATAGCGTTATGAAATTGACAAATTTTGATATTCATTAGAATTTTGAAATGACACTCTTTTAGGCACTAGTGCCTAAACGTGACCCTTTTAGGCAGTAGTGCCTAAAAGCAAAAATTAAACATTAAAAACAATTAAAATATTTATTAAAATTATTTCTTAAAGTGAATACTAGAGACATCCAGCTTCTTTTCTCTAAGAGCAATGCAAGTACTAGTAGTTGGAATGAATTGATTCTAGTACTGGCAATGCTGCTTTAATTTCTTATTTGGCGTATCATTCTGCCCTATGATTCTTTTTGTTATTTCGTTTATCTGTTTAATTGAATTTTTTATATAACTCTCGACAACTGAGCTTAATCGTCAACCTCCATCTCGCTTTAAAAGTGTATGTCCGCTCCGGAATCTGCAAAGCTGTGCCAGAAGCAATGGCCAGTGTATTCATTGGCGTTGGCGAGTCCAAGGTATTCCACTATCTTTTTTCGGATACCTCCAATTGTATTGATTCCGTCTAGTAGCGTTTATTGCTTCGATGTCAAGAAAAATCGCTGGCCTTTCGTACTGAGTGGAAGAGGTTTTGCAATCGTAAACATTTTTGGAACATGAGTTTGTGTGTTCGGAATTTTGATGCTAATAAACGGCTGACAATCTTCAATGGCATCTACTGTCAAAAATGTAAATTCTTCCCTCCTGCAAGCTCTAAATACTCCAACGACTAAAACAACTTTGGCTGACAGTAATTCTTTATCATCGGTTTGTTTCATAAAGCCTCCTATTTCGAGCTTTTTAAATATTTTTCATTTCTTTGGCTGATATTCGGAACTCTCCTTTTTTAAAAGTGCAATTACTTTTGTAAATTTGCTAATATCTACGTTTTTGTCGCATGGTGTAAAACTCTTAGTATGTTTTTCTTTGGCCCAGGTTTCAAACTTGTTGCATATGTTATTGTATATATTTTTCGATTTTTCTGGCAGCTTGTTCATTATACAAAGACTGATCATCATTCATTTTTGGCGATTTTTTCGCAAAACTTTGTAGGAAATACGCCGATGCGCGACGCCGACGTTTGAACTTGCCAAGAACCTTGACAATCAACAAGGTATAAACAATGCCTTAGAAACAGATTGCCTACTCACTGTTCAAAATATTTCAAAATACAAATAAAAGCATAAAAATATCAAATTATATATGAAATTCGTTGCGAAATCGATGTGTTTTAAACCTCGACGCATTGTCCAACTCGGTTTTCGCGTCGTTGGACAATTCTGCAGCCCGTGCTTAAAACATACTCTTTTCGCAACTTGTTACATAAATAGCTATTCCCTACGGACATCTATCGAAATGAGACAAAGAAAATTCTTTAGATTCCTAAGAAACGATTAATATTACATGCGTGTTGAAATCAACTTTTCAAAACTAGCATTGCCAAATTGACACCATTTGCCATTTTTTCACATCACTTTATATCACACACGTGTGATATAAAGTGCTTTTTAATAAATTAACTGTGCTTTTTTTCTAATTTTCATAAGTGGTCGTTAGAAAAATATTAATGTTGCCCATTGTTGCTTATCTAATAAACACTTTTAATTATTGGGAGTTAAAAATTACCTGGGGAAGAGATGATAGATTCTTCGGCTATGGTGCTGCTTGTATCAGCTAGTACTGCCTTTGGTACTGCTGACAAAAATCTTTCTGGCTCTGGGGTAAGCGTCACTAAAATATTCAATGTTGAAATATTTATAAGTGCTTCAAGTTATAATGCGTTTACGAAGCATTTTTATTACTTACCACATTCTGTATCAATTTGTTCTCCTCGTATGAACAACGTATTTGGCGCAAAGCTATATCTGCTGTTCCATCTATATATGACTGTCATGCTATCCAGAATAGCAAATGTTACTACAACAGATGTAATTTCGGAAAAATAAAACGATCAATTCAATTCAATTTTCTTACTCGAAGTTGAAACATAAAATCTTTATAAGAAAAGAATAATAAAAGCGAACTAGGGAAATATTTTATAAGTGAAATATTAAGTGTGGATTTATTTGGGTATTATGAGCAGGCTTGCCAAGTCTCACCAAAAAAAAATATTAAGAATCATCTAAAGATCATCATTGTTTTAATAAGAATCATAAATTACTTCGCAAATAAATGATATTAAAAATTAAAAATGTATATCTATCATATATGACAATAATTGCAGTCTGCACCGCTTTTTCTTTTTTCGGTTAATTTGTCGAAAAAGGGTGGCGAACTGAAAGACCCCGCATTAATTACATTGAAAACCGGCATCTGCGAAATTGGTTGAGATTCTAATATGTTATGATAATATTTCTATAAAAATTGGTAGGGTCACCGTTTGAGTAAGGGCTGTCGAAAGATACGCCACTTGAAAATATAAATAATCACAATATTATATTAAATTTTAGAAAAACATGAATAAAAGGTGGGAATCGGGGTTATTTGGTAAAAAATACATACCTTTAGAAGACAAAATGTATAAGCTGTGATAAAATCATATTCTTAAGTTTGCCGCCCCGCAAAGTATCTACAGGGCGGTCCAAATCATACACCAGAAACACTGTGCCAATGCAAACATGTTGAAGATGATTGGAACAATAAAAAGAAAATCAAAACAGTTTAAGTTAATTATTTTATTGCAATTTTGGCCTCATAATGAGATTTTTAAGCGTAAGTTTTTACAATCCTGCAGTTAAAATTGAATTATATATTACTTACAACTATTTATTCTAACTTATTGTAACGGCTAAAAAATTAATAAAATATTGAAATACCTTTTTTAGATATTCAGTGGATTAAAGTAACTAACACTAGAACTAACAGGCTGATTCAAAAGTGGCGTTGATGGCCTATATATTATATATACAGGGCATTCAGAAGGAAAGTCCAAATAGGGATCAATTATAACTCGTCTGTTCAAACGAAACGAAAAAAAATCCTGGATCTACGAGGCGGCTAAACTAATATAATACGTGCCAACCGTAAGGTCTCGTAGATATTCCAAATTAGGTTCTGGAAAGTTTGGAATGTGTTCATGATTGAGTGGAACCTACCCGACCCGTTCTTGTTGTAGCTGATGATTTTCAGCACGACCTTCCATCGCGTTTGTTCGACTAGCTCTTTGAATAATTTCTTGGGCTAGCTCAGCATTTGCCCCATTCATGGTAATTGATCGACAATACCGGTTAAGAATTTCAGCGCATATAAGTAGATGATTTTTGAGGTGAACTGCATGTGTAGTAGAAATTCTGTGATCGAAGATTAAAAATAGATTTAAAGTGGCCGTTTTGAGCTTCTATTCTCCACTGCGTTTTTCTAATCATACAGGACTTATTTGCCTCTTCCACTGATAGCTGATATTGCCTTTGTTGACTTGTTGCAGGCATTCGGTGTTCGATTCCCAACTGATCAAGGAGCGGGGTAGCATACCTATAACCTCAATTTGCTAACGCTTTGTCTATATAACCCGATTCCTGACGAGGCAAAATTCATTGCTTATATTGCCAGTACCTATTTTTAAAAAAAAATCCTCGTCGGGCCTATATCTCTCATAAAGGAGATCATCCAGATAAGTGAAACCTATACTAATTGTTGCGCCCTATGAGTACAGCCTACAGATAGGGTACTGGGTCCTTAATCTATTTTTAAATTCTTCGAAAACAGAATCTCTATTAACGAAATTATCTACCTTAACCTTAAATACCTACATTTTTCCAATTATTGGGTGCTAGATATTTTCATGTTTTAATTACGTTAACGTTATAGGTTTGTTTTAATTGTAAGTTAATAACATATGAAACTTGTGTTGTGAGTACCACAGAAATGTGCAAAAACTTAATAGGTTGTTTTTTTTTGTTTCGTTTGGACAGACGAGTTATAATTGATCCCCATTTAGACTTTTCCTCACTGACTCTACATTTGAATCACCCTGTTAGGTACTTTAATCCACTGCATATGTAAAAAATATCTTTTTATTAATTTTTAGCCCTTACAATAAGTTAGAATAAATAGTTCGTTGTAAGTAATATTCAATTCAATTTTAACTTCAGACACCCTGTGAAGAAACTCATTATGAACTCAAAACTGGGATAAAATAACGTAACTTGAACTGTTTTGACTTTATTTTTATTGTTTTAATCATCTTAAACATGCTTGTATTGGCACACTTTTTCTGGTGTATGATGTGGACCACTGTGTAGATACTTTGCGGCCCAGCAAACTTTAAAACAGTATTTTGCCTTCTAAAGGTATGCATTTTTAGCCAAATAACCTAAATTCCCACCTTTAATTCCTGTTTTTCTAATATTTATTTGAAGTAAAGTACTATAATGTGATATTAAGTAAAGTACCTTTAGGCAGCCCTAACTCAGAAATATGACCATTAACCCTTCTAAATTGTAGTGGAAATATTATCAGTATCTAACGTACCACAATCCCAAACAATTTCACCCATGCCGGTTTTCAATGAAATTAGTGCGGGGCCCTTTGAGCAAGAACTACTTAAATTGTAGACCTGGCAACGGTGGTTACGAGTTACAATTTTAACATAGCTTTCCAGCTGGTAGATAAATGATTGAATCTAAAACTTGCTTACGTGATTGTCCAGATCTTTCTCCACAAAGAACTTTGCCATTAATTGTAATCGACCCAATCTCACATGGCAAACTGAAGCGTTCAAAGTAGAATAATATTTTACAAACATTCTGAAACAAAAATACATAATGTTGATTAGTGCGGTCCCATACATGATAACAGGAATAAGAGAATAAAACGATGTCTGATAAATGAGTTACTCTTTCGACCAGCTCTCATTATGCCATAAGATCAGTTATCCTTTCTTTTCTACATACAGTTTTAGTTCGTTTTCCAATTCAAAGACACGGCCAGCAACATTTCCTTTTGATTACCAATGAATATAAGTGAAGAAAAGAAGACTTTCGTGATAAAAATCCATGTTTTTGCATAGCACTATATTTTATATAATAAAAAATTGTAAACAAATTGACAAGCCTTTTTTGCAAAAGCTGTGGAAGAGTTGTAGTCGGAAAAGTCAATCGGTGAATCATGCAGGGTAATCCCTTTGCTTGGGGGCAAGCTTTTTAACTTTCGACTGAAAGCTCGACCTCGATCCAAGCATGGCTGGTGCTCCACCGGTGCATTCTACAGCGCTCTACTAGCGCTCCTACTAGCTTTTCGATGCGGAAGCCGTGCATACGTAATGGCCGAATCATAGAAATAGGACTCCTAGAAGGCTGATAGAGTGAGAAGTCCCTCACGGAGAAAGGGAGAAAACAATAGGGGTTGGGTGATAATACGCTTGCGCGGGCATGTAAATAAGGACCTATATTTACTTGCTTACATGCAGTTTATATAACAACACCGTTGCCAAACTAGGAGAAATTTACCGTTTTATGTGTATTTTAATTAGATGACTACTAAAAAACGTAGGAAGTAAACCCCGAAACGGAATTTTTTAAAATCTGTTTCATATTATAAATTTACTCTAATATTTTCGAAGTATATGTTGCTAAGATTTTTGATTATGTTAATAATTTTTGTGTTACGTTAAAACCTAG
>JAEQML010067334.1:0-19193 GCA_016904865.1 Pissodes strobi
TATAGATGCACGCAAGGGATATTTTTATTTCTCCTATTTGGATATTTAGCCAAATTGCATCTATCGGTGCTTCTAATCAGTGATCCTTAACGATGCTACAGTTTATATTGTATCCACCAACTTGGTTCTAGACTAAAATACATACACCCCCACCAAGGGCGTACCCAGCGAGGGTAGAGAGACCCTAAAATACAATGTGGTTATTAATAACTAATAAAAAGAAGAGAAAAACTATTGTGCTTTTTTACGGGTCCCCCCCCCCCCCCCCCTAGTTCAGATGCTGGGTACGCTCTTGACCACTACCTGGTTCGGTCGGTCCTGCCGATATACTGTTTACCCATTTATGCTAATTAAGCCACTACACATACTCTCCCGCAACCAGGTTTCTGTAAGCAATATGAATGTGGGATCTGAAGACAGAACTCTCACTTTCCATTCTTCGATGTTGTTTACAAATGAGTTTAAATTGGGGTACCAAAACATGACCTCAACCACCAATTTTTCAATGCTTTCAATGATTTTAGGTTTAAATTTTATAATTAAATAGGTTTTTACCTTCGCCTTTCTGTTTCTCTAGCTCAGTCAGAGTATCTCTTAAGAATTTGAAAACAACATTGTCACTTTCTCTCTATCGTTTATTCTTGTGGGCTGTTCTTTTTGGGTTCTTCAACACCAAATATTAGAACATTTGTGGCACGATGTTCCCTTTCTTTCAATTCAGTTAGATTGTTGTCTGTGATATTTGGATTGTCTCTACTTGTTTTTCAAGCTTCTTTAGTGCATCGGCGTAGCTAATTCCTGGTAATTTTTTGTTGACTTGATTTACCTCGTTCTTGACTTCACTTATCTCTTTCCCAGCCACTTCATTTTCTTTTCTTCTTCGCTCCATCGAACCCCTGAGTGACTCCCCTCTATCTTAAGGGCCGCCACGGTTTTTGTCGTGACATCTTGTTCTTTAGTTGCTCTTAGTTCTGTTTCAGTATTTTCCACTCTGTGCTGTATTTGGAGTAGTTTTTTAATAGTTTCCTTGCAATCCGGAGAGAAATACAACGTAGCTCGTGATGGGCTTGGAACAACTCTTACTTACTGTGCCATTAGTCCAGTACATTCCCCACAGATCATTTCCTTGCAGAAATCGCAAGGGTAACCGAACAATTTTCCTTTCTCTTCCCTTAAAACACATTGTTTTTTACATTTATAGCATGCCTGCAACATCTTATCCTCACTTTTCTTGAAACGCGATCTTTTCACTTTATGCACAAAAAATGTTTGGTTTTTTTCGAGTGGTAAGTCCTTTGTAGGTGTTTATTAGTGACATAAATGTAGCAACACACAAATAAAACAAATTGGATGTCGCAATATTTTCAAACTTAAAGATCAGCACAAATACTGTAAACAATTTATTAGTGGGGAGTGGGGTTAACTTCACAACTCATTCCAAAATTGGGTTTTTCCAAACTGTCTTAAGACGGCAATAATTATTCCTTTGCCTATAGGAGGAAATAAAGACCAAGCTTCGAACTATCGCCCAGTTGCACTCAATCCCACATTATCAAAGATCATTGAAAGATTGGTTATAAAAAGGCTTCTATCTTTTCTCTCTAAATATAAAATACTTACTATCCATCAATTTGGATTTTTAAGTAACAAACTCTTTAATTATGTACACTCCAACCTGAACAACTATCACTCAACAGCAACAATTTTCTGTGATTTTTCTAAAGCTTTCGATTATGTAAATCATAATATCTTAATTAACAAATTGCAGTACTACGGATTCAGAGGAGTGCCTCTCGAATGGTTTAAGTCGTATCTTAACAACAGAAGTCACCTTGTGAGGGTTGATACGTCGATGTCTACTTGCAAGCAAATAGATTGTGGAGTATCCCAGGGTTCAGTACTAGGCCCTATTTTCTTTCTGCTGTTTATCAACGACATTGCTTGTCTGGACATTAGCGGTAAAGTCTGTCTCTTTGCGGACGATACTAGTTTAAAAATAACCTAAAAAATGCTAATGATGCTGCGAAGCAAGGAGCATGTGGTGTGGCTGATAATCCTAATGGAACCTTTACTACTCAAGTTATGAATACGGAAATCCATCAACATGCGGGAACTGTTACAAATTCTACTGTTTGGTCTATTTCAAAAAATCGGAATAGAGTTGTTGTTTTAACTGACGATTCGGGTAAGAACTTATACAATTATTTGGCAAGAGTATTGACAGATTATAGTGTTTAAACTGTAACTAAGCCCTTTGCTAGTTTTAAGGATCTGGTATATACTGCAGATTGTTAGCTACATGATTTATCCGTTCAGGATTATGTAATAGTTTTAGCAGGTTTAAATGACAGAAGTATTCGTATAAGTGATATTACATTGTTAGCAAATAAGTGTTTTAGTACAAACTTGTTGTTTTGCAGTTTGCCTTACAGTTATGAATCAACTGGCGGGCTTTTTGACTGTATATTTAGTGTTAATAGCCAATTGTCATCCACTCTTGAAAAACTGAAAAGATTTTCAATTAATATAGATTTTTTGGAAACTTCTGGTAAATTCTCATACAAAGGATTATTTAACCTGGGAAGTATGATAGGGTCTTGTATTTGTAATTTTAATGCTAAAAATTCTACCAACAGGATATGTACAGACTAATATCATGAGTAAAAGTATCAGCGTTCCAGTTGAAAATGTTCATCATTTTTTTATAGATGATGTAACTCCAGAGAGAGAAGGTTATGTTTCTCTTCTCTCTTGCACTTCTAAAGCTAAATCTGAATCTAAACCTAAGGCTAAATCTAAAGCTAAAGCCAACATTAAGGGTTTTTTATCTCATGAACATAAACAATTTTCCTTACTTTTAATTAACATTCAGTCCTTACGAAATAAGACAAGTGAATTGTCACTTTTTTTGATTGATCAAGACTAACCAAACATAGTCCTCATTACAGAACATTGGTTAAAGGAATATGAACTTATGCACATTCCCGAATACATGGTTTTGTCAACTTTTTGTAAAACAAGATGGGCGCATGTAGGTTGCATGATCCTTGGTTGTAGGAGCTTCTTGGAAAGAAACTCTTTCCAGCAGGGGGATAAGTATAATTTCCTTCTTGATGAGTGTGTCTTTGAGTTTGCCATTGTCTTTCCTTCACATCTGAATTTGTATGTAATTTGTATTTATAGATCGCCATTGTCAGATGTTAACGACTTTTTCAATAGGTTGGATACTCTTTTGTCCCTGATTCCGAACTCATGTTTGGTTTTATTGTGTGGTGATTTTAACATCAACTTTGAGGAGGGGAATGCTATTTCCACCTTACACTTGATTAGTTTGCTTGAGTCAAATGATTTACAGATGCATTTGAAATATCCTACGCGTTTCACTCAGTTCTCATCCACTATAACTGATTATGTTTGTTCCAACCCTGATGGTTATTATGATGTGGACTGTTCAGTTGTTGGTGCCGCTCTATCAGATCATGAGGCAGTTCATTTAATGTTTTAATTTCCAATGTTAAAGTAACACCTAAACATAAATATGGTAGAGTTTTTAGTAGAGATAGGTATGGAATGTTTTGGCGGTTGTGTACTTCAGTTGATTGGGATAATGTGCTTGAGTCATGGGACCCTCTTAGCGCATTCCATAAAAAAGGTATTGATATCTTTAATCAGGCCTTTCCAATTAGAAAATTAAAAATAAAATAAAAAGTCCTGGTTTACCAGAGGACTTAAAGCGTCTGCAAGGAACCTCCGGTGTCTCCATTTCATGAGAAAATTTATCAATTGTCCAGCTTTCCATCGTCATTTCAACGCTTATCGGTCACTTTATCGCAGGTTTGTGGCCATTTCAAGAAGTAATTACTAGTCAAGCCGACTACAACTCTCCGAGAATAAGCAGTGGGAAAGTTGGCGTATGGTGAATGATATACGTCGCAATAACAAACAACGGCCGCTGCCGAGTCTGAGCTATCACCGGACGTTATAAACAACTACTACTGCACAATCGCTGAAAACTTTATAACAAAACTTAACCCAACGGTTGATACACTTGATTACTTATCAAATACGTCAATTCAAAATTCATTTTATTTTTGCCTACAAATTTGATCGAACTTAAACAGACTAACGTCCATAAAAAAATAAAAACTCTTCTGGGGAAGATGGACTATCTGCAAAAATCTTCTTGAATGTGCCTGATGTTGCTCTTTGTGTGTGTACTGATTCAGTCTATAAATATTTCATGGGAGACAGGCACTTTTCCTCCATGCTTGACTTTGGCTAAGGTTGTTCCTCTCCACAAGGGTGGTGATCCGAATGAACCGTCGAACTTCTGGCCGATTTCTCTTTTGTCGACTCTGTCGAAGATAATTGAGAGGCTGGTAAAAACACGCATGGTATCGCTTCCTGACAACAACAAAATCTTAAGCAAGCATCAATTTGGATTCAGAAAGAATAACAGCGTAAATGATGCCATGTTTAACTTGTTGCAGGACGTGTACAGTGGTCTGAATGAGGGTGAGCTTGCTGCAGTGGTCTTCTGTGATTTGTCCAATGCATTTGATTGTGTCAATCACGGAATTCTGCTCTTTTGCTGATGACACAACAATTTTATGGCGCTCTAGTGATATCAATACTTTGATTGCCGCTGTGTCATCTGATTTGGATGTGATGGTGATGAAGGCCTGGTGTGAGATCAATCTTTTATCTTTGAATGTGGATAAAACCAGTTTGATCTGCTTTAAGTGTAATGTTGAGGGCTTGACTGTTGGTAGTGTCCCTCTTATGAAGCAGCATCACTTAAAGTTTCTTGGTTTGATAATTGATGACGAACTTAGATTTGAAAACCACATCATGGCCCTTAGTAAAAAGCTATCTTCAGGTTGCGTTGCAGTAAAGGTGGCTGTTCAGGAGCTGGGTACAGACATTGGAAAATCTGTCTATTATGCTCTTGTGGAATCGCATCTCCGTTACGGTATCGCTTTTTGGGGAACAGCTAGTCATTATTTAGTAAATATACTCTTCGTTATTCAAAAGCGGGCCGTCAGATATGTTTGCAAAGCGCGACCCCGCGATTCATGTAGACCACTTTTCGTGTCTAATAAAATTTTAATTCTTACATGTTTGTTCGTTTTGGAAACTGTTTGTTTGTTTGGAACAAGTTTTTAAATCTTAGGCCTAGGTATGTCACACGCCACCTTAATTTGCAACTACCTATTCCTACATGTAGCCTAACGAAAAAATCAATTATTTATGCGGGTATTAAGATGGAGGAGTGCTGGTTGCCAAGACCTATTATGGCTTGCATGAGTTTTATGAAGACATCTTGTAAAATGCCCATGAAAAATAATGTTATTGATTTATAGTTTCAGTGTGCCTACTACTTGTATTATGACTGTCTTATATTAACTTATGCTGACTTTCATTCTTGGTTGTTTGTTCTTTTTAAAATTATGTATTTGTACGTGTTGTTGGTTTATGTGTTAATATTAACTATTTAGGTACTATTTCTCGCTTTGTCAACAAAGTTTTCAGTGTTCTGATAATAAAGCATATTTCGACTTTGACTTGGAGCAAACTGGATATTACAGTGCTTCACAGAACTGTATCTAGTGACTTAATCACCATCAATCAATTCTAATCTTCTGTGCCTCAACTAAAATTTCGTCATATAAAAGTACGTTGCAATCTTTTGTACTTAATAACACCACTACTGACGTCGTTGAATCTGTGAAATTCTTGGGGCTTGTTTTGGATAACCATTTAATGTGGGACTTGCACATCGATGCCTTATCAAGAAAAAATAAGTTCTGCCTGTTTTGCGCTAAGAACGGTTCCCAGGGAGCTTAACTTGTCAACTGCTAGAACAGTCTATTATGCCCTTTTTGAGCCGCATCTTCGATACGCCCTCTCATCCTGGGGTACGTGTTGTGCGACTCCATTTGAGCGTATTTTCAAACTACAAAAGAGACCTGTTCGATATACTCATTTTTTAAATTTGTGTGGTTATGTTATGGTTGTGTTTACATGCGGTCTCCAATAAATTTCGAAAATTAAGTGATAAAAGTGAAAAACAAATTGAGAAAGTAGTTTTTAAATAAAAGTGGGCATTTACTTTAGCACCTCACATAAAAAAATTGCAAAAATAAAGTGATTCGTCGTATAATAATAAGATGATGTAAATCCTAAAAACATGGTGGGAAATGAAGACAGGTGCAACAATATTATAAATGAGGACTACTATAAATGTGTTGTTTGTGCACAAAAAGTCCACGTGGAGTGCGCTGGATTATCCCGTTCAAAAACAAGATGTATGCCCCTACAGAAAAGAACACTGATTTTTCGTTGTAATGATTGCAAAACAGTGATAAAAAGAATACCAAGCCTAATCATTTTAATGGAAGAAGTAAAACAGCAGCTCCTAAAACTAGAGCACCAACCAGTTCAAATGCCAGTACCAAATATTCCAAATTACAATGAAGTAGTCAAGAAAAAAGAGCCCGAAGAAGTTATTGTCATAAAACCACTAGATAAACAACAGGATAGTCTGGCAACAAAAAAAGCAGTTGAGGCACAAATTAACCCCTCTGCAATTGGAGCAGAGGTATCGAGAGTAAAATTTATACAAGATGGTGGTATTGCTATCAGCTGTGATAAAGCCGAAGACATAAAAAATATATCAGAAGGAGTTAAAAATTATCTGGATGGAAAGTACGAAGTAAAAGTCCCACAAAAGAAAATCTCAAAATTGAAGATATTGAGAAAAAGTTATTAGAAAACTCAAACGATGAATATAGCGAATTCATTGAGAAACTAGTTCTGCAGAATAGTATTTAAACAGAACAGGGCAAAAGCAATATAAAGATAATTAGTACTTATGAAGATAAGAGGAAAAAGTCAAACGTGACAATAGTTCAGACTGATGAGAATGTGTACCAGCAAATTACCAAAAAGGAAGTTTTGTTTATTGGATGGAGAAAATGCAGATATTTTGAACATGTTAATGTAGTGCAGAGTTACAAATGTTGGAAGTTTGGTCACATGGCAGGGCAGTGTAGAAGTAATCAAGTAATTTGTCCAAAATGCAGCTGAAACCATAAGTTAGAAGACTGTCATAGTAATGTTGAAATTTGCATAAATTGTAAACATGCCAAAGAAGTGCTTAAAATACCCAATATAGACTATAATTATGCAGCATTTAACAGAAAATGTGACGCGTACAAAAGAATTTTTGAATAGCTACAGAGAAGAGTTAACTACCCAGAAACATTTAATAAGCCAAGTAAATAGCAATTAAAGAATCAACAATTACTATATCTAAACATACAGAGTTATACATCACATAAAACGGAGTTAAATTGGTTAGTTCATAAAGAGAATCCTGTTGCAATTTGTCTAGCAGAAACTCACATAACGGAAGACATTCAGGAAAGTGAATTGGAAATTGATGATTGATGGGTACGAAGCAGTGCATTGTTATTCAACAAGCCGACATACAGGAGGTTCTTCGATATATGTGAAAAAGGAAATAAAATTTAAACAACTGCGTAGTGTAACAGTGGACAAGAATATGTGGCTTACAGGAGTAAACATATCTGATAATAACCAAAAATATAATGTTTTAAATGTCTACCACTCTCCATCTTCTAATGATAATGAATTTCTGGATAAACTGGATCAAATATTAGGTGACTACGCAGTTAGGCGTGAAATATCCATAATGATTGGCGATTTTAATATAAACACAGCAAGAGATACATACTATTCCAGAAAGTTAACCATGATTATACCGAGAAATGGACTTTACCAAATTGTACAGAATTTCACAAGGATTACTCAGAAAACAGCAACAATAATTGACCTTATTGTAACTAACAAAAATGAATTAGAATATCAGATACATCACACCCCTACAATATCTGACCATTCAGTACTAAAAGTAGACTTTCCTTGTATATATATCAGTCCTCAGAAGTACACTTATCGAGATATGAAAAATTTTAATGAGCTACAGTCTCAGCTTGATTTGATAAGTTGTGACTGGCCCTCTCAGCTAAATGGAGTAGATCAAGCAGCAGATTATTTGGTACAAATAATATTAAGTAAAGTAAATGTGCATGCACCACTTAAAGAAAGAGAGACAAAATGTAGGTGGGGAAATATCAAATGGTGGACACCAGAACTGGGTCAAGAACTCTCAGATCGAGATAAGAAATACGAAAAGGCTCTAATAACAAGAACAGAGCAAGACTGGCAATACTATTGAGAACAAAGAAATAGAGTAGGTAGTTCAACTGATAAGAGAACAAAAAAGGTACTATTATCAAAAAAAAAAAATGATGAGGTCAAGGGGGACTCAAAGGAAATGTGGAAGTGTCAAAAGAACTTTGTTAATAATGACTGCAGAAGCAACAATAATCAAGGTATTGTGTTCAATGGCATGCTTGAGAATGAAAATAAAAATATAGCTGAAAAATTCAATATTTACTTTTTAGACAATATTTCCGCTATTGCCAAAGACATAAATAGAACAGAGGTAGAAGAAATACTTAGTAATATTAAGACACCTGAAGAGAAGTTTACTCAGTTTAAAACTCTACAAATGGCTGATCTCAAAAAAGTAGTAAAAAACTTGAAAAATAAACCGAGCAGTGTGGACGGAGTAAACTCAAAGATTCTGAAATTATCATTTGAAGTGATTGGCGACAAATTTTTGGACCTCATTAACACTAGTCTGGAAAAAGGTGGTTTTCCTGAAAAGTGGAAGTTAACCACAATAGTACCTATTCAAAAAGTACGCAGAACTCAGCAATGTGAAGAATATAGACCAATCAATATGGTGCCAATATACGAAAAATTATTAGAAACTGTGGCAAATAATCAAATGAGGGAATATGTGGAGAAAAAGAAGTTACTGACTAATTTTCAAGCTCGATTTAGACGAAAACACTCATGTGAAAGTGCACTACAAACAGTTATTTCCAGATGGAAGTCTGCACTAAGTGAAGGAAAAGTTGTAGGAGTAGTATTCATTGACTTTCACAGAGCTTTTGAGACAATAAACAGAGAGTTGCTCATCTTAAAGTTACAAAAATATGGTCTAGAAGGTAGTGTCTTAAAGTGGTTCACAGAATATCTGCAAGAAAGAAGTCAACAAACAAAATACAATGGCGAAGTATCCACAGTTAAAGAAAATAAGCATGGGGTTCCCAAAGGGACAGTCACGGGACCGGACTTGTTTGCGCTATACATCAATGATATTGTTAATGTCATTAATAACTGTGAATTACAGCTCTTTGCTGATAATACAATCTTATTCATTGAAAGTGAGAATATAGAGAATATGGTTCAAAAAATTAATGAAAATTTAGTTAGACTGTATAAATGGCTGTGTAGTAATAGTTTAAGCGTAAATGTAAATTAAACAAAAGTTATGATTCTTAAAAATAGATATAATATGACAGATACATACAATCACAGTGATATTCTAATAGATAACAAGAAAATTGCGCGAGTTAAAGAATTTAAATATTTAGGAGTTGTCATAGATGAAAACTTAACTTTCTGGAATCATGCAAATTATATAATAAAAAAGTTACAAAAAAAATTAGATATTTATGTAGAATAGGTAATAATTTAAGTTCTTGGTCTAAACTTCTAATCTTTAAAACAATTGTACTGCCCCATTTCAATAACTGTGCTACCGTTATGTATATGTTTCAAAAGAGTGATATAGAAGTCTTACAGAGACAACAAAATTGTGCATTAAGACACATATTAGGGTGCAATAGGCATACAAGAATAAGAGACATGTTAGAAGCTACAAAGTTATTGAGTGAAGCAAAATATTTTGTTAAATACAATGATTGTTGTATATAAGATAAAAATGGTATGTATCCGGAACATATTTTAGAAAAACTGCAATTAGTATCTGATATTCACAACTATAATACAAGAGGTACACAAAATTTTTATGTACTGTGTGCATTCGAGTTTTGCACAAAACAGTCTGTTTCATAAAGGTTTGGTAGATTTTAATAATCTTCAAGAATATATAAAAAATTTAAATTTTGTTAGCTTTAGAGAAAGGTTAAGAAAATATATTGTTAAAAACCATAGTATTATATAGGTATAGACGTAGTATTTTTCATATTTGTTACTGTACTGTGATAGCAATTTGCTAAAAAAAATAAAGGATTACTCATTGAGACTAAACAGTAAAACTCACCGCCAGGATTTCGTTAAAAGATTTAAAGTATTAACTCTTCCTTCCTTATTCATAGTTGAATCCGTTTGCTTAATCCGCAAGCACGTATCTGCTATTCCAGAAAGGCTATCTCGCACCGATCCACTCAGGAATACAGAGCATGATCTTTATCTGCCAACCCCACGCTCAGAGTTAGTTAAAGCTCTATACTGTACAATGCAAAAAATGCACAATTATCTGCCATTTGAAATGAAGTCACTAACATCTTTTCCTGCATTTCGCAGAACTTTTAGATCATACTTACTGGAGAGAGCCTTATACGTAGTAAACGACTTTTTTATTAATACTTAATTTTGAGCATCTTACACACTGGTTTAATGTTTGGTGATTAGTATTTGATGTTTAAATGGTTAAATATTTTGATATTTAATATTTGAGGAAATTTTGACCACGTACAAATTGCACAATTGGATAATGTTTTGTATAATTTGGTTTTTCTTTTTCTTTTCATTGTATTGTGTTTTTATATGTTTTGTACTCTGGCTCTAGCTTTGTCAAAAAATTTTGGAATTTTTTGACAATAATATTAAATATAAGACTGCTTCTTAAATGCAATATAAAGTTTCAATACGTCAAGCTATTGTAAATTATGTTTTCTGCTTCTTACTCTTTTAAAGCAAGTTGCCTAATTATTTTTAAAACATGCCAATTCTTCTACTAATTTCGTCGAAATATTTTCACTATCCAAACGTCAAATATACTTACTGATCCTCTTATATTTGGCAATTTGGTTACATCAATCTTTCCAATATCCCAATGAAGTATTTTAGAAACAGGATCAAAATTGTATTTTCCCTGATTGGACGTTAAAACGCAGTTAAGAATACATTTTGGCATTAATACTTCCAATTTAACTCCTGCAAAACAAATGTATCTTTAAATAAACATTAATATGAACTAAAACTAATGTATCTTAATCTACAGTAATATATGTATACAAAAACTAAATTAAAGCCAGTACAATCAATACCTTCTACTGTCCTTCCCAATGTTTGCTTCGGTCCCACGGTTAAATCTAATCGAGCTTGTTCTCCCGTTTTAATTGACAAATTATGGCGTACATATACCGGAATAGCGACGCTACTTTGTGTATTAATGTGATAGGAGATCAATCTAAAATTCCCATCAGGTGGAATGAAGGATAATACTCGTTCTGCCTTAAAAAATATATATAGGTCTAATGTAAATTTTAACTTTTGACAAATTTCGACGCCCAAGTAACATTTGTTGAATGAGGAATCAATGGCGGTATTTACAACTGTTATAACTGGATCTTCTTCAAACATGCTACTTGCATGTGGAAGTTCTGTAGATAAAAGCGTTGTCCATTATATATTATATTATCTTACCTCCCATCTTTTAAACCGAACACAGGGATGAAAGCTGACATCATCAAATAATCTAGGGTTCATAAACGAAAGCGTCAGATCTGGCATTCCACTTAACTTTATACAACAATCGATCTAAAAATATATTTAATAAATTTACAATTTATTCAAAATAAAGTATTTGTTAAGTATCTGTATAAAAATTATAACATATCATCAAAAATGTTGTTGATATTTAATATTCAAGTGAGATAATCATCAATGTATGCAATTCCAAAGAACCTACATATCCCTGTATTTCAGCAAAAACTGTGGCTCCAGATTTATCAATAATTGCATCTACCTCTTCAATTACATCAAAATATGCTTCATTATTGGTATATTTCACTCCAGTTCTTCTCCAAGGAATGTTAGATAATTGACCAGAGGGTAACACTTCACTCACACTAAAAAAATATCAAAAATTATTACAAATTCAAAACATTGCATTTATATTAATTAACTTACTTAGTTTTTCCTGTTACCGTGTTTGCAATCGTTCTTAATATGTTTGGTGGTTTTATAAGCTCTTTCAGAATATTACTTTCGGTGGCTAAAGGAAAACCATTGTCAAGCATCTCATCTAAAAGCTTAAATATCCAATTGTGTAAGTAGGTACTAGATAGAATTGTAGATATACTCTATATTGGTATGGCGGATTTAACTTGCATAGTATAGCATAGGACTTCTTCGGTCCAGGTTACAGGATACAAATTGGCCTAAGTGCCAATTAAGTGACCCTAACAAAGCTGAAAAAACCTAAAGAATATTACGTTTCGAAGACAAATCTACCCCCGTTCTCAATAGCGTGAAATCCAAAAAATAAATGATTAATATCACAACTGTTAGCAATTCCGAATGTTATGGAGTTTGTAGATTGATGCTGGCAACGCGTATTTTTTCAGGGCAGACAAGCAAAGAACTTCCATTTATTTATTTACTTTGCATCAACAGCCCACTGCCAGGGATGCGGTGAGCAGGATAAAACCCATTTCCATTACCTGGGCAGATGTACAGCCTTTGCAAGAGCGAGACACCCTGCCTTACAGTTGGTAATATTGCAGGATAAGGAGACTGTGTGCCTACCCTAGAGTGAATATCCTGGCCTTCATCAGTAGGTCAGGAACACTAGAGGCGATAGTGTGTGACTCAGAGGAGATCTGGGGTATGCTGCCTATCAGCAAGGCTCTTTGGCCTCTCCTCAGCTACTACTACTACTACTACTACTACTAGGGTTTCTTATTTAACAATTTACCCTAGAACCTGGACTTAGGAGGTCCTATCCTATTTTATTCCATCCCCTCCTATTTGTCTAAAATCCATGTGGCATAAAAGGCAATTATTTGACACAGATAATAGGCACTAAATGTTTAAGCAAACTTACCTCATATACTATAACATAATTTTCCTTAATTATAGATTCAGTGCAGTCGGAAAAATAATCCTGAAAATTAAGCAAATAAGTGTAAGTGCAATTATTATGAAAAATAGGCTATATAGACAACTCCTCTTCTAACTCAGCTGATACTCAGTTATAAATACATACTTGGAATGTATCAACAATGCGATGTAAAAACTCTATAACAAACAAAGGTGGGATTTCTTCCATACAGACCGCTACATAACTAACTCCAGACCTTTGTATTGATATTAGGTAGTGATGTGGAGTAGTTATTACTGGGTTAATATCTTTTATGTTGGCTCTTTGGGCTTCCAAATAGTAATCACAAACGGACCTTGAAATAACGCTTCTCCAATGTTTTTCCAAAAACACATCACTAAAATAAGATCCATGTTATTTAAGATAGAATGGATTTTAGATTTATCAGTAAAAAAATTAAAGAAAAGTTTTGCCACAATTAGTCAAAGCCAAAGTATTTATTCATGCTATTACATTACAAGAATGTTTGCATACGTCAGTATATAATTATAATTAAAATAACTTAAACTAATTAAACATTACAAAGTACAATTAAAATCAAGATATAAACTGTGGAAAAGTACATATCAAACAAACAAATACTGAGGTATCACTTAAAATTAATAAAAACGAATGTGTAAATAATAAAGTAAATAAAACTAATGTAAATAAATAGCAAAGGTACAAAGTTCTTACATATTTTGAGACTAACAGACGACGATACTAACAGTTTAAAAAAATAGATTAAATATCTGCCATTGTCATAGGTGCATCACAGAATTCTGCAATAGAATAAAATGCTCTATCTAGAAGGTAGGTTTTAATTTTTTCCACAAAGGGTTTTGGTGGCAAATTTTTTATGGGCAGAGGAAGCTTGTTAAATAACTTTGTGGCAAAGTAATTGACAGAGAAGCGAGGCCTTTCTATCCGATGGAAGTCAATCCGAAAATTCTGTCCATGCCTGGTATTATACTCATGTATGTCATTGTTTCTAATAAGAACGTTGCTATTATTTTTTGTCATTTTTAAACACTGCACAATATAAAGACATGGAACAGTTAAAATTTTGAGTTCCCTAAAGGTTTGTCGACAATCTGCCTGATAGGGCAACCTTGAGATAACTCAAACAGCTCTTCCCTGTAATTTAAAAATGTCGGACACTGCAGCTGCATGACCCCAGGAAAGTAGTGCGTATGATATTGTTTTCTGGACTAATGAGTGAAATGTCATTACCAACACGTCTTTAGAAACAGCATCAACCAGGTTCCTCAAAACATATATGCTTTTAGATATTTTTTTACTGGTTTGATCAACATGCTGATGCCAAATTAATCTAGGATCAATGTGTACACCGAGAAATTTAAGATTTTCTGGATTATCTAGATTCGCCGAAGTACTTAATGAAAAGGTCAGTGTTTCGGTTCTTCCCCGATTCAGTGTGAGGAAGTTGGCTGTGAACCAATCAGATACCCTCGCTCGCGTCCCCTCTAACCTCATCTTAACCCCATCAATATCCGATCCAGCCTGTAATACAGTTGTATCATCAGCAAACAAAACAAAGTCCGCACCAGGGTCGCTGAGAACTAGATCGTTCATTATATGATGAACAATAAAGGTCCCAGGACAGAGCCCTGAGGCACCCCAAACTGGATCGGCAGAACGCCCGACGCAGAGCCACCAAAGTCAACAAACTGGCATCTGTCGGTCAAGTATGACTCAATTAGACCAGCACTGTTGGATGAGAAGTTGTAGTATTTCAGTTTTAATACCAGTATGTCAGAGGAAACGCAGTCGAAGGCCTTAGTCAGGTCGCAAAAAAGGGCCGAGACATGGTCCCCAGAATTAAAAGCATTGGTTACAGTAGTAAGTAACTGGTTTATGGCCATCACAGTGGATACTCCATTTCTAAAACCAAACTGACCCTTATTCAATAAGTTACTGTTGATAAAATGATCAGATATTCTTGTTTTCAATGCTTTTTCGAATATTTTACTATAATTTGATACATCATCATGGGATCCTTTCTTAAATATAGGTACCACACGAGATATCTATAAAAGCGGAGGGAAAAATTCCACAATCCAAGCATTGGTTAAATAATTTTGTTAATGGTATGATAATTAAATTTGCGATACTAATAATTATTTTTCTATTTATTCCATAATAATCCCTACTATGGGATTTTTTTAGAGAGTAAATTCTATCTCGAACTTCATTATAAGTGATGTTGGTCAAGTTTAGCTCTGGGACTTCTCCCAAAACTATATTTTCTAAATAAAAACTTGAAGAGTGTTCAGATGCAGGAAGTTGAAGCAATAAATCTAATCGTCGCGTCTTGATATTTGCAAGCATTTGCAACATCATTTAAGAAACAATTCAAGTTAGAAGAGTTATAGTGGAAACAAAATATTGAAATTTATATCATTAGTTAAATAAAAACCTGGCATTTTTTTCAACATCAAATTAGAAGTGAAAAGTGTACTAGTAATTGTGCTAGAATAATAAGCGTGAATTAATAGTAATATTTATTTGTCAAGGAATGCGTTTTTTCAATCAACGAGGCTACGAATTTAAAACGTTATCGTCGTTATCAGATAACTTAAGCATTGATATCGCCAAACCAAACATCAACACATCGAGGTGGAGTTTTTGCGTGCCGCTATTTTAGCGAGTCGCTATTTTACTTGGTGTGTCGAATCCAGAATTGCATTGGTTCCAGTAAAGTGGATGTGGGCAACAAACAACGATGAACACGAAATTCAAATTCAAGTGCTGCGCAAACAAAGCATACATCTATTATTGCTGCGTGACTTGCACAAATATCTTTCATCCCAGTTGTTTGGAAAGGGATTTTAAAAACCACACCAAATTAAGTGAGCAGAAAATTTATTGCTCTCACGAATGTAAGAGGGCGTTTGAAACGCACGATCGGCCCAATCCTCTGGCTTATGAGCTGGATAAAATACAGCAAGAGAATCATTTGCTCAAGATTGAACTTACCGAGAAGAGAGACCAACTTGATATAATAATATCTGACAAAGATAACACTATATTGAACCTAGAACAAGAACTTTCCAAATTAAAATCTGAATTTAAATTGCTGCAATCGGCGTTCAAGAAAGAAAGGAAAAAAACTCAGGAGTTTGAAGATGATATTTTTGAGTCAGAAAGACAAATTGTAGATCAATTAAACAAGAAAAGTGATGAAGTTGTCTGTCTAAATAATATCATTAAGGGACTTAATCACGATAAGGCTGTTCTTGAACAAAATCTTCAATCACACAAGGAAAAGATGTCCGAATTGCAAAAAGATCTGGAGGAACTTGGTGCAATTAATAAGAGCATGGTCAATTCTATTAGAGTTCTGGAGGTGGAGATCGCTTCATATTGTACCGAATTGAATGTTCTTAGGTCACAAGCTGGTCACCACTCTCTGAATGCGGTCTGCCAGGATTTGCTACCGTTGGAACCTGATGTAGTTTCTTGTCTGAAGAGTACCATGGCATTGGATAAACCCATGGAGAAGCCGAACGTCAGGAAGATACTTTTACTTGGAGACCAGACGGTTAAAAAACTGGACCTACCTTTGCGACGTGGACTTGGAGCACATGTACGTATTCTTTCTATCATTAAGCCAAATGCACCTTACAAGGAGGTACTTGAGTGTCTTGGTGGCCTGGCTAAGGATTTTACAGATAATGACTTTATAGTCGTGGGGTGTGGATCAAACGATCTTGCAGCAGGAAAGTATCCTAGTGTTAGATACATTAACCATAAACTGAAATCCTGCCTACATACTAATGTAATATTTTTATCCTGCTGTATCATAGGTAGTATTTCAACTAGCAATGTTAAGCCTTCTTATAATGTTTCCTTTTTTAATTATAAGTTATGTAATTTTATAGATTTTGTCGACAGATTTACTAGGAATCGCATACAGTTTCTGAATATCTGTGACGCAATGGGCTCCAAACTTAAAAACATTAGAATTTCAGAATCATTACTGGAAATTATTGAAGCTCCTAAGTCCAATTCTTCTAATCTTATTCACATTGATTGCTCTTCCGGAAAAAACACAGGTAACGATGATCACGATGGTCTGAACCATACAGCTGGGCAGGCCTTGAACCATGATAGTTTGGATGACTTGGAGGGTTTGGTGGATGTTGCAACGTCTGACGCGGGTTCTGACTCGGATGGTGCTACTTTTTTAGATGTGGCTACCTCAGATTAACTACACTTTTGCTGAATGTCCGATCCATAAGACAAAAATCTAGCGAATTGGAAGTTTTTCTGGAGAGATTGGGTTACCCTTCGCTTTTGCTACTTACTGAACACTGGTTGAAGACTGATGAACCTGTTCATGTTTTGAACTATGTGGTGATGAGTAAGTTTTGCAGAGTTGTTTCTTTGCATGGTGGTACCATGATGCTCTTGCATGATTCCGCTCTTGACCTGCTTAGATTTGGGAGCATATCTAAGTTTGACGATCTTTGTAGTGAAATGTCTTTTGAGTGCTCTGCTATATTTTCTGACCTTTTGAACTTGTTTGTTGTGTGTATTTACCGTTCACCTAGCTCTAGTTGTGATGTTTTTCTTGGCAGGTTGGAACTTTTGTTGAGCAGAATTCCGCCTCATGCTTCGGTCATTATTCAGGGCGACTTTAATATTAATTACGCTGACAGCAGTCGGGGGGTGGTTAGATTTCTTGATAACTTATTACACTCATATGGGCTGAAAATGCATGTCAATTCGTTTACAAGGGTAAATCAGAGGTCTTCCTCTGTGCTGGACTATGTATGCTCGAATGTGGGTGGTGATGTGCCGTGTGTGGTGATGAATGCCGGTCTGTCTGACCATGAGGCGGTCTTCTGTAAGTTTAATTTCAAGAATAGTAATAATGAACTTAGGACGCGAAGAAGACGTGGCCGTGTTTTTTGTAGGAGAAGCTTTGCTACATTTGCCCATGCTTGCTCAGGGGTTGATTGGGGCCCCTTGTGCGGCGGAGGCAACCCACTGTTTACTTTCTACCAACAACTTATGCATGTTTTTAATGCAGCATTTCCCATTTTAACCTTAAAACAAAAAAAAGATAAGCCATGGATTACGAAGGGTGTAAGGGTTTCTGCGAGGAACATGAGATGTCTCCATACTATTCGTAAATATTCATTGAATAATACAATTTTTCTTGATTACTTTAACAATTACCGTAATATTTATCGCAAAGTTTTAAAAGCGGCTAAGAATAACTATTATACTTGCAGACTGGCATGCGCAAGCAACAAGCAGAGAGAGGCATGGCGAATAGTTAATTCCCTGCGGGGTAAAGAATCTAAGAAACTTGATTCCAAATTGGAAGCTAATATTATAAATTCTTACTACTGCTCCATTGCCTCTCAACTTACCACGAGCCTCTCTTCTAATGGTACTGACCCATTGACTTTTATGCGTGGCATCTCAGTTAATAATGCCTTTTACTTTACTCCTGTTACTGCTGAGGAACTTCTGAACACTTTAACCCAAATTAAAAACAAAAGATCTGCAGGTTGGGACGAGATATCTTTGGATATATTTTTAAATCTACCCTCTGCAGCTCTATTAT
Organism: Pissodes strobi; assembly: GCA_016904865.1. Taxonomy (NCBI): domain Eukaryota; kingdom Metazoa; phylum Arthropoda; class Insecta; order Coleoptera; family Curculionidae; genus Pissodes; species Pissodes strobi. Next base: position 18,654 of record JAEQML010067334.1, read on the forward strand.
CACTGGCCGAATGTATCAATAGATCAGTCTTGAATGGCAATTTTCCAGATTTGCTGAAGAGGGCCATTGTCATTCCTATATTCAAGCAGGGTGAAGATATTGCTTCTAACTACAGGCCTATTTCACTGCTGCCTACCTTGTCCAAGATTGTCGAAAAACTCCTTAAAAAAAGAATGGTTAACTTTTTGGAAGCTAATAATATATTAAATAAATCCCAGTTTGGGTTTCTGTCTTCCAAGAGTACCAATGATGCCATTTTTCATATGCTTGAAAGGCTTTACCTGAGGCTCAACGATGGAGATGTGGCTGCCGTTGTGTTTTGTGATTTGGCCAAGGCCTTCGATTGTGTATCGCACGAAATACTGCTGAGGAAGCTTGAAGCCTATGGCTTCAGAAGGTGTGTTCTGGCGTGGTTTAGGTCCTATTTGTCTGACAGACGACAGAGAGTTGTCTTTAATGGCAGCTCCTCAGAGGAGTTAAGTGTCTCAGCGGGGGTGCCCCAGGGTTCTGTTCTCGGCCCACTTTTTTTCCTCTTATACA
>MU194429.1:2709-19193 GCA_016904865.1 Pissodes strobi
TAGCCTTATACATATCTTAACGGATTTGGTTAAAAAGAAGTTTTTTTAAATATCGGTATCACAATTAACAAAAAGGGAAGGCCTAAATGAAAAAAAACTATTCTTCATAAAAGTTTCGCTTATGTCTTGACAAGGTAATAGAGCTAACTTGTAAACTAAAAGATATCACAATAAACGTCCGTGACCGTTTTCCGTTCCCTGCCAGCTCGCCTGCCGTGTGTCGGGATCGCGACCTTCAAATTTTACTCCCGAGGCGCGTTAAGAAGCTTCACTTCAAAAATATACGTTTAATATTATGACGTATTATTTTTTGATTAATTTGCGTATATACACAAAATATAGGGTTCTTTTAGGCGCCAGCGGATAGGCTTGCCCCCCGGCGCTCACATTTCTAGCTACGCCACTTTTTCTATTCTATTCTCAAAAGTGGCTCACCCCTATAACATTTTGTTTTTAGATATAAAGAAGTGAAATTCGGTGTTTAGGTATATTATATAAATATGAATTTTTTGACGTATTCAATTGTTTTCTGTCACTTTCGGTTTAACCGGAAGTGACCCTTACTTTCTTACGTTAAATTGAACACCCCGTATATTTTTACTTATTTCAATAGAAAATCACATTGTGAATACAAATGGGGTGTATTTGTCACTTTTTGGCATTTATCATCCCAAAATTTTCAATTTTTAATTTTCCATCTGAATGAGTTAAAACGGTTAATTTTGGTTCGATCGAGTTTTACTTTTCATTTGTTTTACAGGTTCATTTAAAATTTACAAAATCGTAATTATGACGTTTAATTCCTTTTTTCAAATAGAACAAAGGTTACCATTACCATATCTAGGAAGGGCATATTGTTACGAATAATTTGATACCACCCAATCGATATTTTGAATAAATATCCAGCATCATAATCTGTCTGAAAAATCTAATAGTTTATTGCGACGGCCATCAACCGTCATCGATGATAGTGAAAACAATAAGAAGGCTTTGGAAATTTGGAAAGTATTAAAAAAAATGTTACCACATTTTTGCGCAGTCATATTAAATTTGTCAGTTTTGGCAGAAATTCTTAAGAATCAATACTTCTTATAATCAATTCGTTATTACAAATTGACAAATGAAAAATTACAGTCGAAATTAGAAAATTGACATGCTATTAATTTATGATGAAGCTTGAAAAAATGCCGTTGTTGCAGCACGGCTCTTTTTTATGGAAAGTAATTCCCACAGACATCCCGCTCGTCATTATTTTCCAAAAGAGCAAAAACCTCGAAATGTGACCGAAGATGGTAATCTATATATATAAAACAAAGTTGTGTTAGTTACACCACTTATAACTCAAGAACGGCTGAACCGATTTTTATGATCTTTGGTTTGTTGGATTTGTCTCCGCCCCGAATAGCAGAATAGCTATTAAAATATGGGAAAAATTCTCGGATTAAAAATTATAAAAAAGTTGTAAATTAGGCTTGGAACTCCGTCATCTTCCGCAATTGACAGCTCATGTCACGTACGATTATAGTTTTTTAGTAATATATAATGTCCACTGCAAATCAGTGACATACTTACAACACATTATAGGATATAAATTCAACGGACAATAATGGGAAAGTAGCATATTCAAATATAGAAATATACTGAAATACATAGAAAATACTTGAATCGAAATATAAAAAATTATAGAGAATAAATTACAACAACTGTCAAATCGATTGGTATCAATCATTCCAGATCATTCGGTCGATCAGTCCGTACTTCGTTTTGCTTAAACATCGATAGCAAATCAACTATCGGAACAATCGATAGTTTTATAAAGAGCTATCGATAGTCCAAAACAATTTTTTCCAAGGCAGATGATATCATGACGAAGAAAAAAACCGGCTTAAAGATAAAAATTTAGATACTTTCACGATACGCTGAGTGTATCGTGGATACTTTGTTGTTCATCATTCACAATTATTCAACCGATTTTTATGATCTTTGATTTGTTGGATTTGTCTCCGCTCAGAACAGCAGAATAACCATACATATATGAGAATAACTAATAAAATATCGAAAATCGGAAATATACAGTGTGTCCAAAAACTACGCAACCTATGGGAAATGTCTTTATTATAGGTTTCTCAGAAAATGTTATTCTTTATAAGAGTTGATACTTGAAAAAAAAGTGATTTTTACAATACTAAACTAAGGATAAGTTATACAGGGTACTTAAAACACACAAACAATAAGATTAAAAAAAAAAATTGGTGTATCGGAAAACCTTCTGCAGAAAAAAAAAGTTCCTATTAAGTTGTTGCTGAAAAACATTAAGAACAAAATTTAAAAAAAGACGGGTTTTTGGACATTTTTTCAATAATTCTCATGAATTTTCTCCCCATCAAAGCACTTTTGGAAAAAATGGTATTTGACTTTTAACAGGAACTTTATTTTTTCTGCAGAAGGTTTTCCGGTATTCCCAAATTTATGTTTTTTAACCTTAATTTTTGTATTTTTTAAATACCGTGTGTAACTTATCCTTAACTTAGCAGTGTCAAAATTAGTTTTTTTTTCCAGGCATCAACTTTTATCAGGAATAAGATTTTATTTTATTTGTTTCCGCCTTAAAACGGAATCGCGCGTCGATCGAAGAACAGGTCAATTGGTTCCCTGTGAAATCGAGCCAAGCGAGAATTTAAATCGTTTATCGCGACAAAAAATTGCCGAATAAATATTTGTTTATTTATTTACGTTCTGCAAAAACTTTCGCTCACGATCTCCCGATCTTTTTACATAGTATTAGGCTTGCTTTTTACACTACGTGTAACCAGTAAAGGCCGCATAGCACTTAATTGTTGTAATTTTCTAGTCTCCGGGGACGGAATCCCGGCTTTTGCCCCAATCATGGGCGATTATACCGAAGATGAGGATTGTATGTCCAACGTGTCGATGGAATCCAACCCTGAGCGACGCTATTCGGAGCTCACAATGAAAAAGACAAAGTCCCGCTGCAATAGCTACGCCGAAATATGCGTGCAATGTCGTCTCGACAAAGAGAAACTTAACAACTCTTCCGAGCTACCGCAAAGCGAATTATATCGTGTTATGTCTAAAATCCGCCAGCATATGCGTGATTCACACCCTACAAGAATAAAATACAACACGGCAGCCAGAATAGACACCGGAAAGAAGAAGGCAAGTCCAACTAGCCTTCAAGGAGAAGAGTCATCTAAAAAGCTCAAGGTCACAAAGGTCACGGCTACAAAAACTACACCAGACCAAAAAACTACAATACAAACCGAATCGTTAGCAATAGCGACTACAAGCCAGAAAGGCGATAATGTGCTTATGCCGCCACCTCCTTGTACTCCTGATACCCTAATAACGAGCAGAACATAGAGCCCTATAGGGCCCCATTTAAACAAATTCCGTTTAAGAGAAATTTCAAATTGGTGACGAACGACATGGGACAACCCCCTGTCGGCACCAAAAATCAATTCCAGCCCCTAGAGGACCTGGATACTGAAGACGACACCGCTAGCGTCGCCTCTACCACCGCCTCAACCGGGGTGAAACAAAAAGCAACGGCCAACAAAAAGACGCCTGCAAAAGCCAAAACACCGACACCACCGCCGGTAGTTATAAAAGGAAGACCCTCTGACCACCGTCAACTGGGGGATGATCTAAAGGAGATGCGAATTAAAAAGTATCAACTGAAATATACAAAGAACTCTGTCATTGTATATTGCGACAACATCCACGATTTGCATACTCTTAAGCGAACACTAGACTATGAGAAAACAGAGTATCACACGTATGCGGAGTCTCAAGAGAAGACTAGAGCTTTTGTACTCCGAAGCCTCGACGGGGATATTAAGCCTAATGAAATCGCAGAGGCGCTCACAGATGAGTACAATATCACGCCGAAATCTGTGTATGAAATGCGTAAAACGCGCGTACCTATGTTCCTAGTCATCTTAGGCACAAACTTCAATGTAAGACGTCTAAACCAGGAAGTTAAAACTCTAATGGCCGTGCGAATTAACTGGGAAATTCGGCGATCTAGCAAGCCCGTCTTACAATGTAAGAAATGTCAACAATTCGGGCATGCTAGAACTTACTGTAACCGTAGCGTTGCTTGCAGTAAGTGTGCAGGGGAACACGAAATTACGGCATGCAATTCGAACATAGTAAAATGTGTCAACTGCAAAGGACCCCACCGATCTATCGACGAAGCTTGTCCTGTCTTCGAATACAAGCTAAACATAATTCAGACAGCTTCTAAACCTAAGCAAACCAAACAAGTTTACCGCCCTGCACCGCCTCCCGCGAATCCAGCATGGAGGGATCCAAACGCTACAGGAGTTGCAGACGGCCAAAGTGGCCAAGGCCTAAGCAATGGCCAACGCAGAAGCGACTACAATAGGCAGTTTCCCGCAATCCGAGGCAGCCAACAACCCCAATCAAGCGGAAATCAGGCGTCTGACGCGAACATAAATGTACAAAAGGTTAGTGGTTCTGCTAGCGCCAATAATGTAAATAATAATCCTAATAACACGAATATTTCTAACATTATGTCTGATCTAAACAGTGTTGTTACGAAAATCAACAGCATGGTAAACTTAGATCAATTATATTTAGCTCTAGAAAGATACTCTAATATGCTTGAAGCATGCAGGGGTGATAAGGCCGAGATAATTCAAGCTTCTCTGCGCTTTTTCACCCATGCGTATCCAAAATTTAATGTGTAAATGTTGCATATTGCATGCTGGAACTGTAATGGTATTAGACAAAAACTGGGCGAGTTTCGTAACTTTTTGTATACATCCAATTTCCAAGTTGTTTTTCTTGTCGAATCGAAATTGTCTCCCGACTTCGTACTGAAGATACGGGGATATAACATCGAACGATTTGATAGGCCGGAACGGCGCGGGGGAGGCGTGGCCTGCCTCGTACATACGTCGCTCCAATATAAACGAATACGCAACATTCAAACTGCCATAGAACACGTCTGCATCGAGACGGTGAGCGGCCTTCGTATTTGCGGCGGCTACGCGCCCCCGGGTCCCCGCATCACGACACCTGACCTTCTAGCGTTACTTCCGATAAATCGTTCTTCCTTGCTAATAGGCGACTTTAACGCTTCCCACGCCGAATGGGGTGGCACGACAAACGGCCGGGGCAGGCTGTTTAAGGAAGTGATCGACAACAACTTGGAAATGTCCTATCATAGAACGCCAAATCCTACATTTGTCCGCAATCCCTCGTTCCTGGACATTGCTATTACTCGGGGAACAATAAGGACATCTCAACTGCAAGAGTTGAATGCTCTAAATTCGGATCATCTTCCGATCAAGATCAGCCTATACTGCAGGGTCCTTGTGACAAACGACACCGTCGTTTCGTATAGGGGGGTTCATTGGAGGGTGTTCCGAGAACAGCTAAATGAGATTACTGTTGTCCCCGAACAACTAGCTACCGTACAGGAGTTAGAAAACGAGGTAAAAACTCTCACGTCAAATATCCAGCGCATCCGCGATGCTTTATGTACTAGGGTTGCCATTCGCCCTACCACCGAATCCCTTCCTGAACATATCCTTAATCTCATAACCTTTAGAAACCGATTTCGACGAAGATGGCAGAGGAATCGTACACAAATGGGATCCGCTCGCATCAATGCGCTGACCGAGGAGATAAGGATGAAAATCCGCGAACATCGCAATCAAACATGGATGAACTATATAAACACCATAAGCAGGGATGATGGCTCGCTATGGAAGCTTTCCAGGCGAGTCCGCGGAGGCCCAACGCGATTTCCTGAAATAAACCATCGCGGCGTGGAAATCGCCGATGATCAGGGAAAAGCGGAGGCCTTCGCGGACTACCTGGAAGGAGTCTATAGAGCTGCGCCTGACACCCTTCCCGAGCAGGAACGCTGCATCCAAACTGCCAATGCATTCCGACAGTTTAAATATCCTATCCCTCCTTCAGTGCTAGATAAGCTGAGAGTCACTCCGGCGGAAATTCGCAGAGCCCTTTGTCGTCTTCCGAGAAACAAAGCGCCCGGTCCGGACAACATTGCGAATACAGTCCTAAAAAATTTACCTAGAAAAACCATCATCCAGTATATGCATATAGTTAATGCGGTTATCCAGCTGCAACATTTCCCTCAATCCTGGAAGATAGCGTGCATAATACACTTCCCGAAACCGGGGAAAGACCCGTCTCTCCCGGCGTCTTACCGACCAATCTCACTCCTTAACACCCTCGGTAAGGTGGCTGAAAGGCTAATCTTGCCAAGGGTCAACAAAGAAGTTGCAAAACTTCGCATTCTCCCTCAGGAGCAATTTGGTTTTCGGGGCCGGCATGGCACTGTCATGCTGGCCGCGAAGATCGCATCCGATATTTATGAGGGTTTCAATAGCAGACTAACCACCGCCCTACTGCTATTAGATATAGAAAAAGCGTTCGATAGGGTGTGGCACGATGGGCTGCTGTTCAAACTACTGGCGACTTACAGTATGCCATTGTACTGGACAGCGCTCATCGCGTCATATCTTGTCGGACGCTCCTTCGCTACCCGAATTGGCCACAAAGCCTCCGCCAGCAGACTGCTACTTGCAGGAGTGCCGCAGGGTACTGTATTATCGCCGCTATTATTCAATCTTTTTATAGCAGATATCCCGGCACATCCTAATACCCGTAAAGCCCTCTTCGCTGATGATACGGCGATTTATTCCCAACATCCCCAAGCTGAGGTGGCAAAATCGCACTTACAGGAGCACATGAGCATCCTCACCCCTTACTATGAACGCTGAAAAATAACGCTCAACGCTGCCAAAACGGAGCTAATCCGGGTTACCAGGAAGCGTAAGGACATTAATATCACCCCCTTATAACTATTGGCAACACCGAAATACTCCTTAAGAGTAGAGTTAAATATCTGGGCATCATATTCGATGACAAGCTCAACTTCAGCAAACATGTTAGTGCCATAGTAGCAAAAAACGCTGGAATTAAAAAGGGACTCAACTCCCTGGTCACTGCTCGATCTTTTCTCAGTCCGGCAAATAAGCTCACCCTATACCGGGCCATTATAAGACCAGCTCTCTTATACGGTGCCCCAATATGGTGTTCTGTCGCTAAAACCCACAGGAAAAAGATACAGGTATTACAGAATAACTACCTAAGGGGCGCGTTTTCCGTCACTGGACTCGATCGAGTCAGGATTGAAGATCTGCATGCGTGGGCAAAGATGGAATACATCGAGGAGTACATCGATGGCCTCGCATGCAGATTCTTCGAGAAACAGGTGGCGGGATCGCCGCTGACAGCGAATTTAGCCAATTCCCGGTACAACCCGGAAAACCCAACCACGTATGGCACCCTCTATCGCTCAATTTCGTTATATTACAAGCAACTTATGCCCCCATAATTCATCTTCCCTAATGAACAATAATTTAAATCTCAACTTTCTAAAATACTCTCATAAACAGCCTTTTTAATACTTAATTTTAAATTTTCATTAATCTCATATATCAGGAGAGCGTTTCTGCTGCCTGAATGACCTTTCAGGTAACATGTACGTTCTGCTTGCGGCCTAACCAATCACTGGGTTTGGATACGGTGGGCGGGGCCTGTTAAGGGACCTGGTCCGCCTATAAAAGAGCAAACCATACAAACTCAACGCACATGATTTCTAGCCACCGAAGCATCCGTGTCTCCGCAGCTGGTGCCGCGCGGCTCGCTCGGCGTACTCTAATTGCCATTACAGCTTACCTAAACAGAATCACAGTGATGATTCTCTATCGTTTACCTTAGTATACCTTTTGTTTTAAGAATCTATGTTGTATAGTGTAAATGTCCCTTTTATCTTATGACGTCCTGCTCCATGAGAGCATCTAAACAGGGTTTTTGTTTAGTTTTCCCTGCAGTAATTACGGGTACCAACAACTCTTTCAGCATGCACTCATAACAATAAGCTTTTTGCTAATCCTACTCGCGAGGACTTTGAAGAGGCTTCCCATATAAAGTTCAGTACATCTAGCAGAATCACACCTCCTAGTAGTTAAGTTAGGTTAAGATCAACCCCTTATGGGCATACAACCCCCATACGGGTGCAGCTAGCTGCTGGCCACTGGCGCTGAAGTAACACCGCCCGGCTAAACAGCAGTTTTTAGAGTAGAAAATTGCATACTTAAGCTAGGGATGTGACTTATTTAATGTAATGTTAAAAAGAGAAATATATGATGATGATATGATTAAAATATCAGAAAAATTATGCGGAAAATTAGTTTTTAAATAAACTAAGTTTGGAACTGCGCCATCTTCCGCAATTGACAGCTCACGTCACGCATGCTTATAGCTTTTTTGTAATAGTTGATGTTCACTGCAAGTCAGTGACATACTACATATTATAGAATAGAAATTCAACAGAGAATAGTGAAATAAATAGAAAATACTTGAATCGAAATGTAAACAAAAAAAATAGAGAATTAATGACAACGACTGTCAAATCGATTGGTCTCAATCATTCCAGACCTTATCACGTATTTTTATTGAATTTTTATTTTATTTATATATATTATCCTAATAAACTATTGAACTAAATTAAGTTTAGCTAAAAGTTAACAACACATCCATTGACTGTTAGGCGGTACGAAGTTTGCCGGGTCAGCTAGTTTTTAATAAAGAACTGATTATAAAAAATATTGTTTCTTAAGAATTTCTGCCGAAACTGACAAACTTAATATAGCTCGCAAAAATGTCAACGTTTTTTTATACTTTCCAAAGCCTCCTTATTTTTTTCACTATCAACGTTGCCGGTTGATTGCCGTCGCAATAAACTATTAGAGCTTTCAGATTTCAGACAGATTATGATAATGGATATTTATTCAAAATATCGATTGTGTGGTATCAAATTGTTCGTATCAATGTCCTTTCTAGATATGGTAATGAGCACGGTAATGAGCCACCTTTGTTCTATTTGAAAAAATTGATTAAACGTCATAATTATGATTTTGTGAACTTTAAATGAACCTGTAAAACAAATGAAAAGTAAGAATCGATCGAAATCATTTTTTCCTGGCAACTTGATCCAAAATTAACTGTTTTAACTCATTCACGGCACTCTAGATTGAAAATTAAAAATTGAAAATTTTAGGATGATAAATGCCAAAAAGTCACAAATGGGGTGTCATTGTATTCACAACGTGATTTTCTATTGAAATAAGTAAAAATATACCGGGTGTTCCATTTAATATAAGAAAGTAAGGGTCACTTCCGGTCAAATCAAAAGTGACAGAAAGCAATTGAATCCGTCAAAAAATACATATTTATATATTATATCTACACACCGAATTTCACTTGTTTATCTCAAAAAACAAAAAAGTTATAGGGGTGAGCCACTTTTGAGAAACACCCGGTATAATAACATCTTTGGAACTTTGATTTATAGAGGAAGACGAATTTGGCATTGACTAAATGCAGCAATTTATTTTAAATCTATGATGAGTTGAAAGTTATCTTAATTTGACTATTTGTAAAAAGAAAATTGATCGAGTCTGCTAGTACTCGAGACACTGATGTGTAAACATATCCTATATCGATATCATCGACATGAAAATCTAATGCCACCTTAGGCCGCGTGACGCCTGAATATAGGCAACCACTTATTTGGAATTGGTTGCCTATATTCTGGCGTTAGAAAGAACACGTTTTACAATGACGGTTACAGACAGTCTGCAAAACACATTCCCGTCACATATACCGCGTGACGTGCGCTTTTTAACGTTTGCATTAGAATGTCTAATATTACACTTCACTCATAGCTATCCGCTCGCTTCGCTCGCTACAGGGGAGCAACGAGCAAAACCTAACCAAAACTAACCCGAGGCATGTCCAAAATCAAGAAAAAAACTATACATATAATTTAAAGAAAATAAAAAATAGGATTAAAACTAACCGTAGAAATCAACGCGAGCGAAGCCGCGGGTAAAAACTAAAAGTGCCCTATGTTGTTTACTACACTCTTGAAAATGTCTGTACAAAATTTCAGGATAAGTAGTTTACGGGTGGAAAATAGGATTAAAACTAACCGTAAAAATGAACACGAGCGAAACCGAGGGTAAAAGCTAAAAGTATCCTATGTCCTTTACTATACTCTTGAAAATATCTGTACAAAATTTCATGATGATCAGTAGTAGTAATAGTTTATGCGTGAAAGCGTAAGAAACAAACAAACAAACACATTCGCATTTATAATATTAGTTAGGATTCTTTTATAATACTTACTGCCAGCTGCAATCAGAGTGTATTAATTCACTGCACAAATTCGACTCCAAAATCTAATGTCACCAGCAATAAGATCAACCTATGGACACAGCTTATTCACTACCAGTTAGTCAACTTGGGCCGATATCCTTTAATGTGGAAAAGTCAATAACCAAATTTTGCAAATTTTAAAACGTCAGGGCATCTGAATAATACTGTTTTTTCTGTGACGAGAAAAACGTTTGACATTTTATCTCTGTTGCCAGGTAACAAAATATCCCTTTTTATGAAATTACTTTTTCCCCGGGAAAAAGTGACTATTTTTCCCCGGATATGCCTACATATACACATAAATCAAATCACAGAATTAAATTGACAGATATTTGATTACTTTAATTAAAGGTTTCCTTAGCAACGCAGGTCTAGTGTCACTATAAGTACAACAGCCTACCAGTTTAAAAATTCAAATTTCACATGGATAATTTTCTGACTTTAATATATTGTAATAATATGTGTTTTCAATATTAAATCGTCATTTTTCCCGTCACAGAAAAAAAAAATAGTGTATTATGCGTGTTCCCGTTTCTGTGTTGAGTACGATACCAAGTAGGTCGCAAACTCAACACGGATTTGTGGCCTATTTCAACACTACAGAACCGTGCCGATTTCACGTCTACTGGGGACGGGTTTGGAAAAACTATATGAGCGTTTAACGATACAAACCTGTGTAATATACGCTACATTATTAATTAATTTCGATTTACGAAACTCGAAATTAATAATAAACGCTGGATCGACACGGTTCTGTAGACTGGCCGCTAGGGTCACGGATTCCACTTTGGCTTTCACATTGCTAGGTATTATTATGGCTTTGCATGGCCCCCCGGTCGCTTCGCTCGCTACGGGGGCGCAATCAACAAGAACTCACCAAGACTAACCCAAACTAACCCAAAATTAAGAAAAAAAGTTAAATTAATAAAAAACAATAAACAAATCATATGTCGCGACCGACGGGAATCGAACCCGCAGCGCAGGAATGAGGCAAGCATTCTGTCTACTACACCACCGAGGCGTTGTAAAGGTTTTGCTAGAACGTAGAGACATGCCCTACTTGGCATCGTACTCAACACGGAAACGGGAGCATATACTCTTCCCAAACCCGTGCCCAGTAGACGCGAAATCGACACGGTTCTATAGGGTCGAAAGAGGCCACAAATCCGTGCTGAGTTTGCGTGCCTACTTGGTATCGTACTCAACACGGAAATTGAAATACGCAGTGTATTATACACGGGAAAAATATTAGATTTTAGCTCTCGAATTTTGTCATCACAACCTCGAGCTAAAATCTAATACTTTTTTCCTAGTATAATAAATATCTATTGACAGTTGGTTTAATTTAAAATAATAATATGCTTTTTTATCGTCTAAAATCCGTTTAAAAACGATTTTAAATCGTAAAATGAAGCGAAAATTCATTTTAAATTCAACCGTTCATTAAAAGTAAGCTGTGCGGTGAATCCAAATACACTGCGAATATAATATAATGAAAATCTAATACCGCCCTAGCGGCTAGCTTTTTAGAAGCGTCATTTGAGTCATTGCAATTGCGGGCGTTCTGGATTAGCTTACTCCTCAATGCGCACGGGTTATAATGTCATATCGCAGTTACACATTCCGTCCTCACATTTCCGTCCCACATTTCCGTCCACACATTTCCATTCCATTTGCCGAGATTTACCCTCATACAGCCGCATAAGATGTTTACACATCAACAAGAATTATTTTATGTTCGTTTCGAATAAATGTGTTAAATAAGAACTTTCTCTTTTTAAGCGTCGTAAACTCGTAAGGAACTATTGAATTTAGTTTTATCTTAATTAACATCATGAAAAAACCGGAGTGGTGCACGTATGACGTCATATTTTATTTATATTCTAGTTGGATTTTTCAACGCATTGCCATCTTTCTTCCGACAGCTTAACTCTTCGATATGCAATTGAGTTTACGTGTATAGTACCTTTTTTCAAGAATCGTAAACTGTTTACGATTCTTGCCTTTTTCAAACCACATTTTAGGGACACGACCGTAGGGTACAAAAACACTGAAATTTTGAAGGCTCTGCTACGGCTTTTTCTATTTTATGGCAACACTGTCCATAGCTCGTTATGATCCCCTATAAATATTTATCTATGCTTATGATCTAGTCTACCAAAATCCGTACTTGTGTTTACGGATTCTGCTAGTCTACAGCAGTAGAGTCTTCTGACAGCGATCTGTTTTGACCTTTTGGTCGGTTCCACGACGCGACCCGTCGTGATCCCTTGTAACCGTCTGATAGGTCAGTGGTTAGGTAGTGTGTTATGTGTGATGCAAAGGTTGCTGGTTCGATACCCGTCAGACGAGTCTCTCGCGACAGTTTTCATTTTGGCTGCCATCAAGGACGAATGTTACAAACCTACAAAGTTGTTAAATATATCCTGGTTTTTAGTTAGATAAAGTAAAATATTTCGTAAAAAGTGCATCCAAAGTACGGGCACATATTACAATAAGTAATATTTCACTTTTCGCATGGCCCTCCGCTCGCTACGGGGGCTCAACAAAAGGAAACTAACCAAGTGCTAACCCAAACGTAACGCAATACATACCCAAAATCAAGAAAAAAACTGTTTGCTAACCAAAACTAACCCAAGACATACCGAAAAGCAAGAAAAAAACTGTATAGAAGCAATCGTAAAAAAAATTAAAAAATAAGACAACGGGGTTTGAACCCGGGCCGCCGCCGATAGTCGCCGAATTGAGACCTAACCATCTAAACCTCTCGACCTTGCTGCAAATTGATTGCATCACGAAGACATCGGCCTTTTTAAAATCCTTTACACATATAGAGCACGCTCTTGCAATCAATTTGTTGCAAGAGCTGTCGTGGTGTCGAGGTTTAGATAGTTGGGTCCCACCTGGAAGGCACGGGTTCGAACTCCGTTGCTTTTATTTATTTTTTTTAAAGATTATGTTTCTAAATAGTTTTTTTTTCTTTATTTTGTGTATGTCTTGGGTTAAATTGGGTCAGCACCTGGTTAGTTTGCTTTTCATGAGCCTCCGTAGCGAGCGAAGCGAGCTGAGGGCCATGCGGATCGACGAACAGGAGAGGCCGATTTTGATATAGTCGGCTACGCCTGTAAAGGATCTTAAAAAGCTAATGCAATCACTCGAGTCAACGCCACGTACACTAGATGGCGCTAGAGTCGGTAAAGAAAATTACATCGGGTCTTAATAGATCGGTGGTCTACAGTCTACAGACGCTTTTTGTTTTTTTAAATTCTTTTTTAGGTTATGTTTGTAAAAAGTTTTTCCTTTTTCCCTTTTCCTGGATTTTGATTATTCCTTGGGTTAGGTTTGCTTAGCACTTGGTTAATTTCCTTGTAATAATAATATTTAGCTTAAGTACTCACGTGAGTAAAAATTAATGAACTAATAATACACTTGATTCATTGGTAAAAATAGAGGAAATATTAAGATTACACAAGTTTGTAACTAACCATGGCCTTTTGAATTTAAGTTCCTACAAGTGTAGTACCAACGCAATGACAATGGAACCAAAGCCAATTCAGAAACTAGAACAGGATGTTATAAACAGAATTGCAGCAGGAGAAGTTATCCAAAGACCTGCCAATGCTTTAAAAGAACTTATTGAGAACAGCTTAGACGCCAAATCAACAAATATCCAAATAACAGTTAAAAGCGGAGGCCTTAAATTGTTACAAGTCAGTGTACATTTTTAATTTTAATATTACCCATATATGCAAGTAATATTCTGACTATAAACTCAAAAATAATTTTAGATTCAAGATAATGGGACTGGTATACGCAAAGAAGACTTTGAAATTCTCTGTGAAAGGTTCACTACGTCAAAGTTGAGAGAATTTGATGATCTACATAAAATATCGACTTATGGCTTCAGAGGTGAAGCATTGGCAAGTATTTCACATGTAGCTCACTTATCAATCACATCGAAAACTAAGAAGGATGTATGTGCTTTTCAGTAAGTTATTTACATGTGTTTTGCTAGGTATTCTAAAAATGTGTCACAACAAATCAAATTATAGTTCATAATTTTACTGTTTAATATTCTATCAAATTAAATATTACCTAATTCTTATTTAAATTAAAATAATAAAAAAAGATAAAAAGTAAGCATATACAGCCATTATTTCTAGAAATTGTAGCAGATACAGTAATGACCCAGTTTACGCAATAAGATACTATGTGATACGCAATCAAATGCTTTACTTAGGTCGTAGAATTGGGAGAGATGATAGTGTAGATTCTCAAAAGAATCCATAATTCCAGTAAGTAAGTCCAGTATACCTCCAACTGTACTTCTTCCCTCTCTAAAACCAAATTGGTTGTGACAAAACAGATCATTACTTTCAAAATAGCTGGCGAGTTTTTTTGCCATTATTTTTTCAATTAATTTTGAAATTATTGGTAACAGGGATATTGGAAGGTAATTTGAAACATCTGTTTTTTCACCCCTCTTAAAAACAGGATGGACAATGCCACTCTTCAGAACGTCAGGAAAAATGCCCTCGTGAAAACATGGATTTATTAACGGAGTGAAAGGAGCAATAAGCAAATTTTTTATAGATTTGATTAATTTGACTGAGAGGCCATATATAGCTGCACTATTCTTGTTTTTTAGTGCATTAATTGTATCTCTCACCTCATTATAAGTGACCTCCACAAAAGAAAATTCAGTATCAGGAACACTTAAGCCTTCCAGATATACAAGAGGATTGACATTGGATTTCACTATATATATTTTTTTAAGTTACGAGCCACATTTACAAAAAAATTATTAAAATGATCCAGATCAATTTTTGGCATTGAATTTTCTCTATATTAGCCCCTGCTACTGTTTATTACATCCCACATACATTTAATAGGGTTTTTTGCAGTGTTGATCATATTATCATTAGCTAATCGCTTATGATGTTTAATTGCCTGTTGCTAAATATTTTTGAAGTTGTTATATTCAGCACAATTACCTGGAGTATTACATTGTTTAGAGACTACTCCCAGGAAATGGAGCCAATCTCATCTGTCGCAACGTATCAGAAAACCAGCCCACGCTATTTGGTTTATCAGTTCTAGTTCTAGCAATATGCCTTCTCTGGGAATGACTGCAGATATGCCCCCCTAGAAGCTCAACAAAAGTATGAAATTTCATATTAACTGCTAAGTCATTCCTTTCGATAAAGTTCCACTGGAAAGAACCAACAACATTAAAATAATCAAATAAACCCCTCCGTGTTATATCAGCCAGTAGTATAAACTCAAGTATAAGTATAGTTCATATTTAATTACCTTGATTTCTAACTGATCTTACACCAACACTGTCAAGCACGAAACAAGAACAGAAACATAACCTATATTAATTTGGAGCAAATATAGGCCTACACGAGAGAAATTTTCGACGTTGTCATATTGCCTGCTAGCTGACAACGTCGATGATTTTTTGACTATTCCTTTATTGCTTCACATATTCTGATATTGTCTGAGTATTGCCAACAACATTGCTGTCATCGCTTTTGTATTTTCTGTACATCACATTCACATTGCTTCAGCGGTTTACTCCTAGGTTTTTGCTACAGAAAAATCCAGCTAGATTTTTGCTATGGACTTGTATCATAGGTAATCATATTTTTTTTGGAAGTCATTGGTTGGTTGTAGATGTGACGATGTGACTACAGCAGAGTTTCATCCACAATATCGTGACATAATTCTTGCACTCTACGCGTGTTTCCCTAACCATGTTAACATCGTCAGGAGATGATTAAAACAGTTTTAATCATCTCCTGATGATGCTAACATGGGTTGCGACATGCGCGTCGTCGCGTAGTGTGCAAAAATTCTGTTTTGGATTTTGGTATTGTGGATAAAACTCTGTTGTAGTGCATTTTACTGAAGGTTGCAAACCCCAACTTAATGTAGATGTGAAATAAGATAAATATGGAAATCCACATACAATTTTATTGAAGAAATTTGGCAATTCAATTGACAAAGGCCAGTGGCGTAGCTAGAAATGTGGGCGCCGGGGGGCAAGCCTATCCGCTGGCGCCTAAAACAAACCTATATTTTGTGTATATACGCAAATTAATCAAAAAATAATACATCATAATATTAAACGTATATTTTTGAAGTGAAACTTCTTATCGCGCGCCGGGAGTAAA
>JAEQML010067337.1:0-19191 GCA_016904865.1 Pissodes strobi
GTTCCGATACGTTATAATCAATTTTATTAGATTTGGTTAGTTTAGGTTAGTCGCCAAAATTCGGTTCGTTTGGAATAGTTATAACTTACTTTAATTTGTGTAATCTATTCCCATACATTATAGGCCGTTTAGTACTTTTGATTGGTTTTGGCTAGTCATTCAATCAACTTTCGTTTAGTTTCGTTATAACCAATTCTAATGTTTTTGGTTAGTTTTGGTCAGTCGCCAAAATTCGGTAAATTTGGGTTAATTTTAACTTACTTTAATATTTTTAATGTGTTCCGATACGTTTTAGCCCATTATGGTGCTTCTTGTTACTTTTGGTAAGTCGTTCAAACAACTTTCGGTTATTTTCAGATCGATTTCATTTATTTTAGTCCGTTATACCCAATTTTAATGTTTGTGGCCAATGTTAGTTATTGGCCAAAATTCGGTTAATTTGGGTTAGTTTTAACTTACTTTAATTTATGAAACTATTGCGATATATTTAGCCTTTTTTGGTGCGTTAGGCAGGTTTTGGTTAGTCGTTCAAACAACTTTCGGTTAAGATCAGTTAGTTTTCATTTATTTTAGTTATTTGAACCAGCTCCGATACGTTATAATCAAATTTAATGTTTTGGGTTAATTTCGGTTAGTCGCCAAAGTTCGGTTCGATTTGGTTAGTTTTAACTTACTTCAATATTTCTAATTTGTTCCGATATGTTTTAGCCTTTTTTGGTGCTTTTGATTACTTTTGGTAATTTTTGATTAGTCAATCAATCAACTCTCGGTTAGTTTCAGTTAGTTCCAATTTATTTTAATAATTTGAACCGGATCCGATACGTTATAACCAATTTTAATGTTTTTGGTTCGTTATGGTTAGTCGCCAATGTTCAATTGAATTAGTTTAAACTTACTTTTATATTTTTTAATCTGTTCCCATACAATTTAACCCTTTTCGGTTCTTTTGGTTAGTTTGGGTTAGTGGTTCAATCAACTTTTGGTTAGTTTCAGTTAGTTGTATTGTTTTCATTAGAACCGATTCAGTCTGCATAAACAAACTTACGCTACGGGGCGTCCTAGGTGAGCGATCTGCAGCGAACGCGAAGGCGATTTAGTGGCGATGCCGTGCTACTATATTAAATTTCCGTACTGCATCGCCAGCGCTTCGCGTTCGCGTTCGCGTTCACTGCAAATCGCTCACCTAGGACGCCGATCTCTCATGCGTATGACGTGATGTGGCAAATGTAGCATGCACTTTTTCGCGACTTGATGCCCCATATTATTCCAATGTTAAAACATCACTGATTCTGCCTCATATTGTTGTATAATCTCTTTAATTCGGTAATATTACGATTTATGTCGGACAAAATTCTGAAAGTTTTGAAAATTGTTAGGCATGTTAGGGATGACATAAGAAATACTAAACTGAAAAGTTCCCACCCCTAAATAGCGTGCTTCAGCCCCTAGGACGTTGTTTTTACCCCCTTTATCAAACTTCCTAGATTATCTCGAGAACGGTGCACTTTCTGATAAAAAAAAAACTTATAAAAAAATATTTCTCATAAAATTTTCTGCAAAAAATGTTCTTATACATTTTTTCCTAAAATTAACAATAATGTGAGAAATGAGGCGTATACATAAGGGTTACTTCCAGTTACATAGTAAATTCAATCTAGTATATAATATAATATAAAGTCTGGCAGCAGCCCATGATACAAATAAAAACCATCATGGCAACCGCCCATGATACAAATAAAAAGTCGTCAGCCGTCATTTACATTTGGCGCCCGCCCTATCGTAGTGACCTTGAGTCGTCACATAGGGTGTAGTGGGAGAAAATAAAACTTATTACACTATCGAGTGTGAAACAGAGGTTATCGATTTATATTTTAACTTTTTTTGGGTAAGACCACTTTGGGCGCTTTGGATAATCAGCCATATATTTCACGAATTATATATCCCGCTCTGATTTCGTTTGCGATTTATTTACCAAACAATGAGACATTTTAGGGGAAATTGTTATAGAACCTTTTTTGTAGAGAATTTTATGAGGAACAACTTTGTATATAAGTACTTTTACCGATCATGCACTGTTTCGTAGATATTCCGAAAAAAATAAAATTGGGGTGGAAAAAGGTTGTAAGGGATGAAGCACATACTTTAGGGGTGGGAACTTTTTCAGAATTTTGTCCGATATATTACAATTTTAACTGTAATATTACTGAACTACTTGGTAGAACCCCATGCCTAAAATATATGGGTTGGGTAGTTTTGACCGACTTGTTGAATAAAACGACTTTTAATTCTTGGGGTAACGGTCTAGGGCTGAATGGGAACTCTTCTTCTACAAACGCCGAGCTTCCGGAAATGTATTATTACCTTTGTCAAGGCTACAATTAGAAAGCAAAATTTTACACTTCTAGGAGTTATAGTTACATCTTTGTTATTTAATTTAATTTTAAATGTATCATTATGATGCTTACGTGCAAAGTAAGTTTTCTGTGGGTCCATTAATTAGTAGCATGAAAAACGGTACGTTACGTTACACAGGAACAACATATTATTATTTCTTACATTTTTTATTTTAAAATTTTAAAATACTAGGACAAGCAGTTAATCTGCCTGCACCTATTCACAATTTTTCGACTACGAAATGGATACGAACAAAAAAACGTTTTTGGTTTTTTTTAATGTTATGGTTTTTGCCTCCTAGTTGATGTTTGTAGCGACACCTATTTTTTATTTGGCGGTAGATTTAATTTCATTTGCTTACTGTTAGATTAATGTTATATTATGTTGTAATTTATGTTCATGCATAATCCTACTTTTTATTAATGTTTAATAAACAGTCCACTGCAGAGAATAGTAAGCATTTAAGGCATGTGTCCTGGTTATTTGCTGGACGCTTACATGAATGAATTTGTTCGAAATATCAGGTTCACTGTTCTCACCACTTCAGTATTCAAACACGATAGTATTGTTACGTTTTTCCCGTGGGTTCTTAACAGAATTACTACTTTGCTATTTTCAACTAATACTCTCTTTATTCACTACCACTGTATACAATTTAACTCACTAGACTAGTCTTATAACTTTACCACTAATATCTATTCAACACTCAATGATTAACTGAACTAACTCTCACATTCGCCTTAGGTCTGCTTATATATAATCTCAAATCTATTACGAATATGCGGGGAATATTACGAGTATTTCGAGGCCACTCTATATGATCTCGACGACGCCATCGAGATAATTCCAGCGATCCTGAATCTTCGCGACCGGCCGGGCGAGGAGTCATACAGACAAAGAAGCGAGCGGCACGGCGGCTAGTTCTATAGGGTAGCACAAAAACCTTTAGATGGTTGTTAGGTTAGCCGTAACAGTATGTAGGAGTCAATTACACTGAGATTATCTAAATCTTTTCTTTTATTAATGCAGTTATTTTCTAAGTGGATTTCCACAATTTCCAAGAATTAACGGCGTTTACACGTACGGTTTTTTCCACAGTTTTGCAGCGTAAACTCCAATCGCGCAGGCTATCTTGCCCGTGTAAATACTCGGCAAATCTACGCGTGGAACGCGAAGACGAAGTGATCGTCAGTCGCGCAGAGCAGATACAACTTGCCGGGCATTTACACTGGCACTTTTTTAGACAGTCCATAACAACTTACATTAGCATAAAGAAAAATGTCGTGGACAAGGGAAAACATTGAACGTTTCATAGAAATTTCTAGGAGGTACCCTTGCTTGTGGGAAGTTAAGAGTGATGAGTACAAAAATAAAAAAAATAAAATTTCCATCTTGACGCCACTTTTTTACCCAAATTTTCTTATTTTTTGTATCCTTTGTATTTAGGAATACGTATGCTGCTGCACAGGCAATTGCACGAGTTTTTAATTTTTTTCTTTCCATGAATCCAACTAGATAACTTTACCTCGTGGCGCGTTATATTGCATTTTCCAACCAGGTGGAAATTCCAAACGCCACTCCAAAATCGTATGGTTTTACATTTACACGTACGTTTTTGACTTTCGCACTTCAAATATGCAGAACTGGAACGTATAATTGGAGTGTCTTAAGCTTTTATGTCCGGCGCTTCAAGCGCCCACTCCAGTCGTGCGCAACGTCGTGAGACGCCAGAATGCGCTCCAAAAACCGAAGAAATGGAACGCCCGTGTAAACGCCGCTATTGTCTTTTAGTTGAGTTGTTTGCAGTACCAATCACTTCAACCTTCGCAAAGTCTATATTGTACTTAGTTTCTATGACATGTTCTGACAGGGCGCTAGTTTTTTTTTTCATTTAATCTGCAGTAACTCTTATGCCTAGTGATTCTGTCTTTTAATGCAGTGGATGTTTCTCCTATATAATTATTTTCACAACCAATACATTTAATTTTATATACTACACCTGACCCCTTCAGAGATCCATCAGATATGGAGAAAGTATTGCCTATTTTCATTGCGTGCTTACCACAGATTTTAATATTAATTTGTTTTCTAAGTATTTTCTCTAATTTGTGCGTAAGTTCTGGGTTCTAAGGCTGTTAGATGAATGTTATTTTATGTTGCAATTTATTTTCATGCATAATCCTAGTTTTTAATAATTTCTATTAAACAATCCAATGCAGAGAATAGTGAGCATTTAAGGCATGTGTCCTGGTTATTTGCTGGATGCTTACATCAATGATAAGTTGTTCGAAACACTTTGATTTCTGTTCAAACACGATATTATGTAGGAGTAAATCAAATTATCTAAATCTTTTCTTTTATTAATACAGTTGTTTTCTAAGTTTATTTTCACCATTTCCAATTCTCAGCGCCAATCACTTCAACATTCATAAAGTCTATATTGTGCTTAGTTTCTATGACATGTTCTGACTGTTGTATCAAAATTAAAGAACAAAAATGTACTAACACCAGAACAAAGCAACCAACTTGCCGATTACAGTCAAACATCACCTAAATTGTATGGGTTACGGAAAATTTATAAACCAACCTTGTCACCCATTTTGTCCCAGTGGTCCGCCAGCGCACCACATATTTTATGACTTTTTTTTGTTAAGTCTGGTAAATATTTGTGCATATCCATTTAGAAGTTTTATTATTATCAGTATTAAAGAACCTGTATCGTACGAACTGTTGATATTTATTTTAAAACAAAAGTTTTATGGCACCTCAAATGACAAGAAAAACGATGCATAAAATGTGTGAATCCAAAACAGTAATGTATTTTATTTTTGGAAAATATTGTAATTTTTGGTAAATATATAATATGTAGATTATATGGTAGAAAAATACATTTGAAATATCATATAGACTATCGTTTATTTTTTCTAAATAATCACTGGTGCGTGAACGCACCACTGGTTTTATCTGTGAAACAAAACCCAGTTATTGCAAGTCCCGACAAGTCAGCATATTTAGAGTAAACAGTCGCCGCGCCGATTAGCGTGCTGTTTATGTTTAGTATTCGTTTGTTTCTTGTGCAGTTCACGTAATATTTAATTGCAAACAGTAAAATATGCCGTTTCCGAGGTATTTGAAACAAAAGGAATTAGAAGCGGCTATGGAGGAAATCATGACGGATTTGGACACTAACGATGGAAATCATAAGTATTACTCGTATTTACGTTTTTTTATATTTTATAGATGCAATATTGTAATATTATATCTATATGCAAATCGCGAAATTATGCTGAAAATAACGTAAAATATTTATTATGGCTGATTTTCATATATAGGACTATGCACCGGCTGTGCGCCTACCATGCTGCGGCCATCTACTTTTTCACAACAGGACTAGACGACCGCAACACGGTCGCAGCACAGTACGCTATGTGTACCTAAATGTAAATAAGGGTTTCAAGAAGTTTTATATGGAACATACAATTTTTTGATTTACAGTGCAAACGACACGGTAGGTGCACGGTAGGCGCACAGTCGGTGCACAGTCCTATATATGAAAATCAGTCTTTACAGAACATAATGACGCTATTTATATTCCACCCGCCGCGCCGGCGCGCCGCCGCCGTGGATAGTTTGACCTACGAGGAAGATATGAACGATGAAAATAATCTACATGAGTTTGAGGAACCAACTGATATAGTTGGAACTTTCGAGTTGCATGCATCGGAATATACAGAAGTCCTTGACGACTAATGTACTTTGTCAACTACTGAGCCTGAATGGGACTCATCAGATGATAAAACACTGGAATCCAAAGGAAAACGTATGCTTTCTGCAAATGACAAGCTTGCTTCTACAGTCAAATGGAAGAAAGGTCAGATTGAATATACTCACACACCGATATCCGATGAATTTCGATCATGCGAGGAACTAAAAAATAGGCTCTAGGGAAAAACTCCCCTTCAAATAATTTTTATGTTTTTTGATGACGAAGTGATTGACTTGCTCGTAAAATATTCTCAAGACAATAACCGCCATGAATTTTCATTATCAAAAAACGAACTTTTAAATTTTATAGGAGTTTTGTTTTTCTCGGGTTACCATTCATTACGACATATTCAGCATCAGTCTACTGATGAAAACAAAGGAATTGATCTTATTAAGAAATGTATGAGCCGCAATAGATTCGTAAAATTCTTAAAAATCTAGATACGCAAAAGGCATCAGGACCGGACGTAATACCTGCCATCGTGTTAAAGAACTGCGCCAACGAACTAACACCCGTTTTTTCCAGGTTTTTTTCTCTGTCTTACGGAAAAGGGATTTATCCATCTTCTTCGAAAGTCGCTCGAGTGCAACCTGTTCCAAAAAAAGGCAAGAAAACCACGCCCCCAAATTATCGTCCAATTGCCTTGCTTCCAATAATCTCCAAAGTCATGGAATGTGTAGTCAATCAGCACCTACTCAAGTATCTCGAGAACAACAAAATAATCAGCGATAATCAATACGGCTTTCGCAAAGAGAGATCGACAGGAGATATATTGGCCTATGTCACTAATATACGGAGTAGGGCAATTGAGAACTACGGAGAGCCTCGAGCGATTGCGTTGGATATTTCAAAGGCATTCGACAGAGTTTGACATGACGGACTGCTCAACAAACTACCGTCCTTCGGACTGCCAGCCTCTCTCTGCAGCTGGCTTACCAGTTTCCTTAAGAGCCGATCTCTGCACGTTGCAGTGGATGGACACATCTCGGACACATTCACCATCAACGCGGGCGTGCCTCAGGGCACAATACTTTCACCAACTCTGTTCCTCATCTATATTAATGACCTGCTGACCGAAACAAATAATCTTGTTTACAGTTTTGCAGATGACAGTACCCTTGTCTCCCACTTTAGATCAGAAAAACCCTTACCAGCGACTGAGACTCATCACCGTAATCTGCTCCTGGATTACAACAATAAACCTGCAGAAAGTTCAAACTTGGGGCGACCGAAATTTGGTCCTGTTCAATGCAGCAAAGACCCAGGCAGCTACGTTTACCAAGAGGGCTAATACAGCGGGCCCTGACATCATTATGGCAGGGTCGACCATTCCTTCATCCTCGTCAATCGGACTGCTGGGTATCTCGGTCAACAGCAATATGTCCTGGCATGACCACGTTGCTAACATCACAAAATGAGCCTCCCAGAAGCTTGGTGCGCTATTTCGCAACAAAAAACTCTATACACCGCAGCAGTTGCTCTTGCTCTACAAAGCGCAAATAAGACCGTGCTTAGAATATTGCTCACATATCTGGGGTGCCGCACCAAAGCACACTCTAAAGCTGCTGGATTCCATTCAGAAGAGAGCTGTGCGTCTCGGCGGCGACTCGGAGTTGACCCAGAATCTAGATAGTCTGGAACACTGCAGACATATAGCCGAGATATCTCTGTTTTAAAGATACTTTCACGGCAGATATTCCCAGTATTTGGTCCGCCTCATCCCGCCCCTGGCAGCTCCTGTCAGACAGTCCCGACAGACGGCAAGAGCGCACCAGCTCATCGTGCAACTGGAAACATCTAGAACATCGCTTTACAAGAACTCCTTTGTCTGGCGCACTGCACCACTGTGGAACTCACTCCCAGAACATCTGTTTCCCACTAATTACAACTTACAAATATTCAAGAGCCGTGTCAATCAACATCTTCGCACACACACCGCTCGTCGAGCGCCATAGGGTCTCCCTTTAGTGTGTGTGCCACTGATATAAAAAAAAATAAAAAAATAAAAAATTTTCAATATTAGCATCTGTATGCCAAAGTTCAGCCAGTAATTATTATTCCTATTGGGCGTATGTCACCAACTGGACCTCAACAGGCTTTACTGCTTAATTATGGATTTGACTAATAATGTTTATTGCAATTAGGAGTGTGTCTAAGCCTATCGATGATGTATACAGTTTCCTCCAATATTATTCATATAATACTGTTTTGTATTTTCGTATTTCTTTATAGACTATTCCAGTCAACCATATACAAAAACAATAGACAAGGCGGGTCACTCATAAATGACCAAATTTTTACCTGCCAATATTAGAAATATTAATATGAAGAGGGGATAAAGTAATGAATGAAAGTAATGAAGATAGCGGCCGAAGCGCATCAAACATTTCAGTCATGTACTGCCACAATGACGCGCCTGTGTCATGTTTCTCCCGGCGCGGCGGCGCGCGCCATAGGCGTAACTGTTTAAAGTCCTGTAATATTGAAATAAAGTTTGCTGTCAGGCAGAAAATAATATCCAATTACAGATATGAAAATAACTGGATATAAAAGAATAATATATAAATATTGAAAGGTGCACATTTCTAAAATAATAAATGTTAAGTTACAGTTCAGGAAAAACTAAATTTACGTTTATTTGATAATTGATTAGAGGATTGATTACTATCGATTGTATGGCGTCGCTAGCGGCCCTGTCAGTCTACTTGGGACTAATAATAATTAAAGAAAGAAACAAAGGAAAAAACAAAGTTCTTTTATTACGAAATCAAATTAATTTGATGTTCATACTTCGTATTCTGTTTTGACTCCTTGGTTCGTTGGGTTACCTTTTTTATTATTTTTATATTAGGCACACACACAAAAGAAAGTCCTATACCACTCAACGAGCGGTGCGTATGCGGAGAAGACGGTGGAGACTGGACTTAAAGCGGTGTAGGTTGTAATTTTCGGGAAAGACGTTACTCGAAAGTTCGGGTCAGAGCGAAGCAGTCCTCCAGACAAAGGAGTCCCGCAACAGGGTTGTCCTAGGTGTTCGCAACTGAATCGTATGTTGATAAGCAGCTTGTGTCTAGGATGTCTCTATTTGGCACAATCTGGGCGGAATCATAAGTGTCAGCTCGTTCGAATACGAGTAAAGATATTGGTCCGCCACTTTTCTTCAATGTTCAAGGCTATCAAGGTCTTTGGTCAACTCTGGGTCATCCACAAGACGGACTGCTCTCCTCTGTATGGAATCTAATATCTTGAGCAAATGTTTGGGTGCTGAGCTCCATCATGGGAACAGTATTCTAGAGATGGTCTTATCTGGGTCTTATAGAGCAGCAAGAGCTGATGAGGTGAATAAACCTTTTTTGCTGTATAGAGTGCTCCCAGCTTTTGTGCTGCTGCCTTGGCGATTTTGATGACGTGATTACGCCAAGACATGTTATTTTCTAGGTAGATGCCTAGCAAGTTTATGGATGAGGCAAGAGTCAGTGTTTGTCCCGTCATTGATAAGTCGGGTCCTGCGGTGTTTACTTCTTTCCTCCGAAAGAGATCTATCAATACCAACTCGAATGCTTCGATCCCTTAAGAAATTGGAAAGCCCTAGAAGCAGTGCTGGTTGTTGTCCGTATGCTGTCAATTTGCATAACAATCCGTCATCCTATCAAATCCTTTGGATATGTGGAGAGCCACTGCATGATATACGCCGTAGCTCTCGATGGCTTTCATCCACAGATAAGACACGCAAGTCAGGAGGATCTCCCGTTGATCTCTGTATGTAGCCACACTGACGATAGCTTATGATGCCTGAAGAATCAAGATATGATGAATTCTTATCTTGAAGTAGATATGGTCTCAAATAGTTATATATGCCACTTGGCAACTTCTTTATGGTATTTATTATTAGTATATTGCATATATATATGCAAGAAATTAGGTAGTCTATACTTTTTGTATGTTTTTTTAGCTTGAAACCTGAATCAATTTCCATAATAAAGGCAATTGGCAATACATAAACAAACAAAGAAATGCAGCGAAATCACAGAATAGAAAATGCTGACAAATGTACGGCGGTATGTCAATTACGCCATCAACCCGATCAGAGAGATCGAAAAGCGACTGTAAGCTTATGCGAATAGGACCAATAGAAAATGAGCACGCTCGATGGTTTGCTACGCGTCGGAAAATAGTTTTTCCAGATTGAAAATATTAATATTATAAAAGAAAATTAATATTTTACATTTTTTTTCATAAATCAACTTGAAATAGGTTCCTCTTATTATATTAAATAATTCTGTTAAGTAATTTTGATAGCATTATTGTTCAGGATCACCTATTTTTCTGCTGCATGACATATATCAACAACTAAGTATAGTGTTAATTAATTTTGCAACTAATACTTTGACAAAGAAACATCGGATTCTATTAACTCATGACATTTTAAAGATGTAATAGCAAACAAGTAATAGTTAAAATAGGTAGTTACTTTTCTAAGATAATGTTCGCAGAGTAGGACTATCAGTTTACTTACTTACGCATAGAATGTAATATTTGGGCATATATTTAATACTCCTATATCGCTTGTTTACTATGTAACTGCAGTTCGCCGAGGATGCACTTGTTGCACTTGCTTGATGTGTACTTTGGTTAATTTCCGCATGAGCTAGCAAGGAATAATAGTTGGACGACGGTAAACGGCAAACGAGAAACGAGCTGACAGTCCGGCGCTCTATATGTCCACGCATACGTGGAGGCGATCGATAATCGAAGGGGCACCGCTTATTGGTTGAAATCGACATGCTCTCAACGCTCAAAGTACACATCAATCATTCTATCCCGTTTTGATTTCGGACAACTTTTGGCTCGACACACGATATAGTAGTATTAAATATATGTATTTGGGTTCAAATGAATGGGTACTCTGTTTTCATGAACATGCCGGCAGTTCCTTCTAGACTAGTGCCCGCTACGCGACGTCATCGGCGTGCGCGGCAAGAGGGAGTACCGCTGAGTTCGTGAGCAATGTGAAGTGGTGGAGTAGTGACATAGGGCCCAGTTTACATAAAGCTTCTAGCGTAAAATAGGTATGCCACTTGTTTTTTTTTGTGTTTCCATTTTTATTGAAGTTTTGTATTATAAATGTAGGTATTTATTTGTTCACAGGGGAATGTTTTACGCGTATGAAAGTACGAATAAAATGTACGAATATTTTAAATAGATATAGTTTATATTCCATGCAGTCTATTGCAATGTGTGATCAGGCTCAGCTAAAGAGTTTCCAGAATCGGTTCTTTTTGGTTTTGCTTGATTAAGCAAACAGTTAGTATAAGTAACTCACAATAATTCACAATAGGCTCTCGCTATATTGAGATTGCATTATTAAAAGTTTGAAGACAAGTTTTTGAGTTTTTTCGATATCGACTCATTTTACGGACTTAAAATTTTTCTATTCATGTTAGTCATATCGAACATAAGAATTTTAATAGAAAAGCCCTGCAAATTGTTAAAATGATTTCACAAATTGAAGGCCACATAACATATTTCTATTAGGCAAACTATTCATTAGCATAGCCGTAAAGAAAATTCATTTGTAAATTAGCATGTAACTAATTTTGGAGTTCCAGTCAAAAATAATATCGCGCTCTTTGATTCAGCTCAAAATACAAATCACTCAGTGTGAACAAGAAACATTAGCAAATTAAAATGCCCTATTATTAAAAATCTAATTGAATTAGTTTGAAGCACAATAACGTATAAAGGATTTAAGCATTTCTGTCTTAAAAATATTTTGATTTATTATTTGGTAGCGAAATTTCAATAATGTTAGGGTTTTCATAAAATAGGTAAAAATACAATTGTAGAATAATGTAAATTAAAATATATCCAGTTTTATGATAAACATAACCGATAAAAGAAAATCGTATTATAAATATGAAACCTATTCAACAACATGATATTATATGTTATATAAGTCAAGAGCTCTATAAGTGTATTTTCAAAGTTCTGAAATAGGATGCCCATTAAATACTCACTATTTCATAAGACAAAATAATGCTTGCTTATTTTAAATATTTTCCATGCCAAATACAAGTTCACCGATATAATGATTTTTTTAGATTTAAACTGATTAAATTTTCAATTTTCACTTTGCGCTTGATATATACGAAAGACAAAAACGAGCACCCTAAAATTCTGCAAAATTTACATTTCTACCTAGTTTCATTCAAAACATAATACAATTAGAGTAGCAACATAAGGAAACAGCAAAGTGTTCGAGGCAGTTTACTCTATAAATGAATAAATTACAGAGCGAATTTGATCCCAACACCACGGATCTTCTTGCTTATCACCTTGTTAGTGCGCACCAATAAATATATCGTCGCTGACATGTTTATTTTAATGCTGCGTTGTTTGGTACAGTTGTTAAAATACCAATCAATCGTTTGATACTGTTTGAATATTTATGGTAACCAAAGAACTTGCAATACGTATTGAAAACCGACTTTGTGTTCCCAAATTAAGCTATGCGGGTGGCGCAGCGCCCGGAATTATGCAACCGCGTTTCAGGCCGAGGTGTATGCAATTCTTAAATGCGAGTATGAGAAACTGCCAAGAGCCTTCCTTCAGAGAAAAGAATATCTATATCTGCTCGGACAGCAAAGTTACTCAGACGGCTCTTGAAAATAGAAATAGGATTAGCTCTGCACTAGTCCGAACGTCCAGTATAGGCTGACCGTTTGGCACGGCGGGCGGGGTTCCGCAATGCTCAATGAGACCTGGGCCTGGCTGAATTTGTATGTGAGCGGGTGCACAACGGCAATGTATATATAAACGTTACATGTTTGTGCCGTCTTGTGTAAAGAAAAAGCAGGTTTTTTGCTCACTTTTTCCTGTGTTGTTAGGCTTGAGCCACCCTTAAATTAAACGCACGCAGATAAATACAGCCTCTACGAACATATCAACTTTGTTGAAGGGATACCCCAAGTAACAATACATTGACTCGATCGCTGACTAAACTGATCTTATAAGGGCCGACATCAGCCCATAAGTCGCTGGATATTTGGTACGCGAGTGTATACGCGCAGTGAAAGTGCGTATCAAACCAGTGAAACGAGAACATCTAACACTTAACACGTAGAATAAGTATTAAGCACATTTATGTATCAATTATGCAATAAAGATTATTTTGATTTGATTTGAACGGCAACGTGCTTAGACTAGCAGCCTACGTGCAAGGGATTCTCCGCCTATATTTAGTGTGCACTTATAAACTGCAATCTCGTGCTGCTCTCTCTACAGCCCCATTAAAACTGCTATTCATACGCCTCACTTAGATCTCTATTAGTAAATGTCATGTCCAATTTAGGGTGTAGAAAAAACTGTGCCATTTTATTTTCGAAAAATATGACAATAATTTTCCTTGAATTTCAGTAAATGTATAAGTTTAATTTGCCAACATAACAAATTGCTCCTAAATATGCAGAGATAGCACAGCGGGGTAAAGACTTTATATAGAAAGGCCAATTAGCTTTCATTGTAAGCCTAGATACTATTGGAAATGCTTAATTATGAAGAGATTTCAATATTAACGATTTTCTTATAAATCAAGTTTTTTTTATGGCAGTGGCACACACACTAAAGGGAGATCTTATGGCGCTCGACGAGCGGTGTGTGTGCGAAGATGTTGATTGACACGGTTCTTGAATTTTTGTAGGTTGTAATTAGTGGGAAACAGATGTCCTGGGAGTGAGTTCCACAGTGATGCAGTGCGCCAGACAAGGGAGTTCTTGTAAAGCGATGTTCTAGGCGTTTCCTTTTGTACGACGAACTGGTGCGCTCTTGCCGTCTGTCGCGACTGTCTAGCAATATATTATTATGAAAAACTGAAGGAAGTCAAAACCAATGAATGTGTTGCATAAATATTAGCATTTTCTTCTTAGCCTACTGACCAAAAAGTATCTTTCAACTATTTTAGTAGCAGATTACATATATTGCCACACTCTTTCTCTGTTTAATAGCAGAGAGTAAGGTTATAGTTAATATAGAATAATACTGAAATAATATGAACAATAAAACAAAATCAACCAGAAATATGAGAAGAGGCAGTTGAGACGAGGGTGCAAATCCTGCTACTCAGTAAGAGATGGGGTTCGGTTAAGGGCGCTAGCAGCTCTCTACCAGTTGAACTGCTAACTGCCTTTGATGTCCTAGGTACCGCTCCTCAATAACTAAATATATTTATGAATAAGTTTGCAAGGAAGTAATTAGGTATTAGTAAAAAAAAACTAAAATTTATAACTATATCCAAGTCTATTGATAATGTTAGCGTCTGGTGAACGGCATCCACTCAACTAGATATTGAACAGGAATCAGAGTCATGTGAGACATAGGCAAAATAAGGTTCTACGAATTTCTGCGTCCTTCTTCTAGCAGGAGGCATATATGTATCAGCTCGAAACTTCTTAGTATCTAATTTCAAGCATTCATCCTCAAGTTAGGTCAAAGGATTGACGACAGGTAATTTAGTAGTGTAGAAAGGTGACAAGTTTCTTGAAACGATGTCCAGCTGACCGTCTT
The DNA here is from genome assembly GCA_016904865.1 of Pissodes strobi. Taxonomy (NCBI): domain Eukaryota; kingdom Metazoa; phylum Arthropoda; class Insecta; order Coleoptera; family Curculionidae; genus Pissodes; species Pissodes strobi. The sequence goes on from JAEQML010067337.1 coordinate 14,723, forward strand.
CAGGTAGTCCACCATATCTTCGGAGTAAGGCAGTCATAGCAGAGAGGTACTCAACAATACTTTTAGATTGATCTTGGGTTCGATCGAGAATTTCCCGAAATAATCGAGAACGATAATCTGGAGGTTTAAAATGTTTGCATAAAAGGTTAGATAATGCTTTCCAGTTTGTGAATCGATGTCTATTAGCTCGATCCCAAGTGAACACTTTGCCTTCAAATAGATCTATAGCAGCGTCGAACAAATCTTTTTCCGATGCTCTTCTAGCAATACACAACTCGGTGGCTCGTTCAAGAAAACTGTGTACTGAACAACCGTTGGGATCTCCATTAAATTTCAAGTTTCCTTTCTCAATTTTTGGCTCTCTCCCTTGTCTGTTGGAATATACAGGTGTTTTCTGACGTCTAGTTGCTCCAGCGTTAGCACTAGAATTGGCTGAAACAGAAGAACTATCAGAATCGTCAGAGTTTCCAATATGGGTTGAGTATAGCAACATATTTAAAAGCGGGCCTTGTGAGACTGTGCGTAAGATATCTAAAGCACTTAACACTCCCATAAGTAATGTAGTTCTATCACTAGATTCTTCAGCAGTTAAGTTTGGAATTGGAATTCGATTAATCCGGTTTAAATTTTGTACTACCCGTGACTGAAATCTTTCAAATTTAGCCTTGCCATTCTCTCCAGATATTGTGGTGATGGCGGTAGCTATTTTATCCAAAGCACCCTCAATGTCTTTTTATCTGCAAACTTTAGGGTGTAAGGAGGTACAGCTAATGGTTTATTCTTCTTTTCCATTTGCAATATAGGACGTAGTGTGGAACGTAACTCCTCAACAGTTTTAGAGTCATCGACAGCAATACCGCGAATGTTTAGTTCATATAAGAGCCTATCTTTTTTAAGGTAGTTAATTTGTATATTATAATACATTTTGGCAATATGACAAAGTTTTGAGTCTCAAAATATAATTCAACGGATATATCAAAATCAGTAAACGTCAGCAAAAAACAATATCAAATTCAGTAAATATGAGCAATAATGAATGCTAAAATCAGTTAATATCAGAGATAATTAAATATTGGCAATAATTCAACACCAAAAATAATCAAATTTCAAACGTCAGCAATAATCAATATCAAAAATAATAGTCAAATAAAACAATAATAAAGATATCAACAATGATCAAATATCAGTAATAATCAAAAGTCAGTAAGGATCAAATGTAAACAATAATTAAATATCGGTAAAAATCAACTATCAAGAATAATCAAATATCCATCAATGAATGTTAAATAAGAGAATCAAGCAAACGGTAGCATCAAACACTTGGAAAACTGATCAAGTAAAAAAAACTATGTACTTCAATACAGGATATTGGAAAAAAATAATTGTTTTTCAAAAATTTAGCCTCTTTTTCGAATACGTGGCCCTTTACCAAAAACGCTGCTTTTTTTCAAAAATGTTGCCTCACGTTGGGAGCAAAAATTCGTTCACATTTGTTTTTTTAAGTATTTAAAGCAGACTTCCTATAAAAGTGTAAATACAATTAGGCAATGTTAAAGTGAAAACCTCTATAACTGCACTCAGCATATCTTTTTCTCTGAGCAGTGGATGAGATTGGGTCGCTACGCATTAATGTTCGTCACCCATTAACGCTCAAAGGTGTCTTCGCTGGGCTATTTAACACTCATTTGGGTTCAAGTCAGAAACAGGAGATATAAAGCTTTTAAAGTCTTATTTGGCTTACCATGTACAGTCGTGCGCATTGAAACTGGGACAACCCCGTGACAGATGTTGTCATCTTCCGCATTTTTTGGTAAATCAGACTTTTATCTGCCAATAGGGCATGTCCATATGACGTACATTCATTAGGTTCTGTTTTATGACTTTGTCACCTTTGTCATCGCTATTTCACAAAATTATTTTAACTATTATTCTTCTACAAAGAGTGATAGTATTCCAGCGAGTTTAGTGACCATAACCCTAAGCAATAATATCGTGAACGTGAAATATAAAATCAACAAAAGTCCCTATTGAATAACACAAAAATGAACTTCGTTTTTACAATTATTTATTTAAAAAAAAACGTAATCGCTAAATAGATAATGCGCATTCCGTGTAAAGATACTATTAATATTTTATAGCAGAACCATTTTTTTTCCAGAATCGCATGGATTCTTCTGAGCATTGAATCCACTAAGTTTTGAGTAAAATCCTCACACCACCATATTATGGTCCAGAACCCAACTGTGGTCTTATGAAGAGCCACATCACCGAAGAACTAAACAAATAGGAAAATATCAACTGTCGTCCTACTGGAGAAACACTCCAGCACTAAGACAGGTTAAAGGGTTTATTACCATCTTTGTGAAAAGAGCAGAAAAGCTCTTAGACACGAACAGAGCACATATTAAAACTGTCGCCGGACTGCTCACTGGACAGTAAAATGCTCGGTAAAATACCACCTAAAGGCAATAGGCAAAGCAGAAGATGACCAATGCAGATTTTGCAATAATGCGACTGAATCCGCAGAACATTTACTCTGCCAATGTCCAACCCAACTCTGCAAAAGGCTCAAGTACCTTGAAGGAGTACAGCTATCACCTCAAGAAGTGAGTCAACTACCTTCCAAGAAAACTGCTTCGTTTGAAAGAAGCCTGCGTCTCTTGGACACAAATTAAGTTGTAGAGTCATGCACAAAATATCTGTAAAGGTAGCAGTGTCGGGCGACTGAAACTAGCCTAAACGACACCCTAGCAATTTACAATCTACCTTACCTTATCTCATGGATACTAGAAATTCAAAGATTAGAAATTTATGTGGAGGGAGTAAGGCGCTACGTGTCGGCTTCATGTCAAATGTTTAGGGGAACATTGGAGAACCCTGTTGCGTTGCAGCACTCGCAATGGAGGCAGCGCGAACTATACAAAATTGCGACATATTTCGGAGTGCTGTGAACCGTGCTCAATAGTGTAACATAGGAAGTTTATATTCTTGTCATTCTAGTATCTTTGCCTTACCTTAAAATAAAATTCCATAACAAAAATGGATGTGGCAGCTTGTAAAAATACTCACTAGTAGTGTCATTTTTATTTATAACATTATGAAGAATTTTCATGCATCCGTCAGCGCTCTGATTCTGATAGATATGAAAGTGGCAGCTGTATATCGCCGGCCATCGCATGGCAGATTCATGAAAATTCACTTTTTGGTGCCATTTAGATGTTTTATGTAAAAACACCCACAGAAAAAAAAATCCTGGCTACGGCCCTGAACACCACCAATTCTTTGTCCTTTGTTACCATTGTTGAGAAAAGATTTCTTGGCTGCAGAACGATTTCTTAAATTAGAGAGACGTTTAACTCTTCTACGCGCTGTACTGGCTGAAAATGGAAACCCTGTATCGTTTCTTGCGTCAGAAGCGCTTCGGAAAGGATGTTCTTCGAGGTAACGAATTAAATTATTGTCCTGTTCCTCAGTTGTCGTCCTGGAAACCCCATCACCTGCCCTTCTTTCGACGCTCTGTGTCGCACGCCATTTCACATAAACATTGTGCACCGTACTTTTCGGATTCCCAACTCTCACAGCCACACTTCTTACTGGCAAACCCTCTTCAAACAAAGTAATTATTCTAGTTTTTTCTACAACGGATAACTGCGGCATATATTTTTTTACCTGCCAAATTTGACAAACCTCGTCATTGCCGCAGGTATGTGCTGGTGCGTAATCGCTCGTTTTACAATGGGAAAAATCGGGTGTCCCACTTTTAATGCGCGTAACTGTATATCTTGTCAGTCTCTGTAATATATTAATTCGGTGTATGTATTACACCGGACTGTATACTTATATTCAGTTTTGCTGTACTTATTTCTATCGATGGTGCAACTTAGATGGTAGAGCGCTTGCTTAACATACGAACCGCAATAGACGCAAAGTTATTTTTTTTATTTAATTTTTAATATCGGTTAAAGTTTTCCCTTCTGTTATGTGGTTTTACGCATCACACTGTGATTTTTTATTGTTTGTGTTTGAAGACGCTTTATGTAGGAAAGGAGAATCAAAACGACAGGCGGTCACGTATAAATACATTGAGATGAGAATCTTAACTACTTCTCAATCAACTACTTCTGAATCAAGATATTTCAAATACATTTGAAATACACAAATTTTATAAAAACCAAAAATTGGTATATACTAACACTATTTATGACACAGTAAAATTTCCTTAGAAGGAAAATATATATCTTTAATTCTTTAGTATATTAGTATACATTGTGTAATATTAATATATTCACCCTCTTCTATTTCAGTTTCATAGCGCCACTAGAGCTCAAATATATTAATCTATTCTAAATAAGGGTAAGCCTTATTATGCATGCATGATTTATAGATATTACATGTGAGCTTGAAATATTGTTGAACCTAGGAAATATTAACAGTAGACGGCACATCCCGACTAAATTATTAAAAAACGC
>MU194430.1:0-14052 GCA_016904865.1 Pissodes strobi
TTACTATGCGTGTATTTTTCTAAGATATGGATAAAAATGTCCCATTTCCGAAACCAAGTAAGGAATGTTATTGCTATCATGGAAATTAGGTTTACTTATCAGGTTTCTGCGTATATCATGAAGTATTGTGATAAGAGGGTGATTTTGCAAGCTAATTATTTTGGCCAAGAATTTTGCAGCCAATATTTTCCTTCTATGGTCAAGATCCGTCATCGCAGCCTCAGCCAAAATAGCCACCGGGGGGTGGACCTCATGCAACCCAAGAAACTCTCAATCCTTGGAAGAATACCATATCCAGTTTGTTGATGCATGCTTGACTAGAGGGCCTAAACAAGATAGATCCATAATCCAGGAGGGATCTAGTTAGGGCGTTAAATACCATCAGGAGCGTTCTAGGATCTGCACCCCACCATACCATACAGATAGCTCGCAAAACATTAATATTCTTCTGAGCCTTGATAACAACACTCTGTATATGCACATCCCATTTAAGGTGTTTGTTAAGAATAACCCCTAAAAATTTCACATGACTTTTAAAGGGAATGATTGTATCATATATTTTGATTGCAGGCACTGGAGACCTCCTTATTCCCTTAGTGAACCAGATACCCTCACATTTATCTACAGATAGTTTCAGGTCATGATCCTGCAGCCATTCCAATACATTTTCTAATTTTGAACTCAATCTTTCAGCCATACTATCTATATTATATCCCTTCACAAAAATAACAATATCGTCCGCATATCCCAATATAGATATAATAATTCTCTATACTGCTTTTATCTATTGAATAATTTTTTTAAAACATATAAAGCTATGTTCATACGTTGTTTGAGTAAAGGAGTAAACAACGGTTAATAATATAAATTATATTCTCGAACGAGGCTATATATTTTGGCGGTGGATTTGTATCTTAGAAGTTGATCTCTTTTATTATTTTGCAAGATCATTTTTTGGTGTCGAACCACTTTCAATGTGTTCTTTAGCTAAATTACCTTATAAAATTGACCGGAATTCACGATTGCAGGATTCCCGATATTAATGGCAAATCACATTCAGAAACTGAAAAGAATGCCTGTACCAGTTTACAGAAATGACGTCAACAAAAAAACCGTATTTAATTTGGTAATGGCATAACATTTAATCTGTTCTCGTACCACTGCATTAAAATGCAACAATTTGCATTTTAAACTCAGTAAATAATTAAAGAAAATTCTCTTTTAAAAGGTTAATTAAGATATCAGCATGTTATAATATTATAAAATGATATGCGCAGGAGAGTGGAACGTACTATTTACAGAATATTCCTGTAACAGCTAACAGCTACTAACAAGGCATAGCGAAGTTCATTTATGTAGTCGAGCACGTGCACGTGTTAGAATAGTATATTCTATACCTAGATTGAGAAGTGCGCCATTATTTACCGAGATTTTTTATATTCTGAGGCGAAGGATATAATTTTTGAGGTTTATGATGACCATCTCAAACGAAGTATATATAGTATTTTTGTACTGCTAATAGCCGAACGAGCACCAAAAGGTCTCATTCTTGTTTTCAAATTAGACATACCGAAATATCAAATATCCTGGGCCTCGGTTATCATGGCAGCGAACAAAACAATTGACACTGATGGGTTTCAATAAACGTCATTATTCTAAAATAATTATGGCCACCTTTTGAAGGTTTTAAGTAAAATTCTTATAATAAAATATTAAAATATTGTGTAATGAACCAAGGGCCAACACCTGATTTATTTTAAGAATTGTTTCAACAACTTGTTTAAAACAAAAATAAATAAAAATTTTAATTTAATTTTAATCGTTCCAAAATTAAATAAAGTCTCCAAACAAAACCCAGGGAGAAAACGTTCAAATAAAAATAATAACTTTATTTTAATTAACAAAAATTATAAACAAATTGAAGTTTAACTTTCACGAAGTAAGACCGGAATCGCGAAAACAAAAAGAAAATAAGGGATTAGTTATTTTACCTAGGGAAAGCGTAAGCCAAAAGCACTTAAACTCGTTCAATACAAAATAAAAATAAATATTAATAAATCCACACACGTGTGAACTAAAAAGCCAAAGCTAGGCATGGAAAATTTCGAATTTTTGGGGAGATGAGAAAACAAAACCAGTTAGAACTCGAACCGTGTTTTCGTCGAAAATTGGGGGCAATTGCGTCATCTCGCAAGTGAATTTGGGCAGGGGTACAGATTCCAGAACTTCGGGGGAAAAAAAGCGTCAGAAAGCTGCTATAAAAGCGTGAAGTTATAGGAGAAAAATCATTCTTATTCCAAATAGCAGTTGCAGTCAATCGTAATGGGCAAATCAACATTTTACTAAGAAATGCCAGTTTCGCGATGCCGAAAATTAGTCAGAAAGGTCTTATATATTAAATTCTTAAATTTCTAGTCGGTACTATGGTCTTAGTTGTGAGCAAACCGAAATTAGTGCCTTTCAGTTTCAAGGCTGGTGGAAATAACTAAGTAAATAAGTAAATTCATGTCGTCGGTTCGAAAAGTAAAGTATAGTAACGTGGTGGATCTTCGTCATTCGCCGAGGAGGTTCGTCATTCGTCGAGGGATAAGATGGTCAAACACGAGCAAGAGCAGCTACGACGGCAGGTTCCGAGTTAAAATTAAGCGATAGACAGTAAGTTTAGTTTTAAGTAATAATGTGTAGAGTGCTGGTATATTAGAAAACATTTATCGTTGTCTGTCTGCGAGAATTTCATGAGTATTTCCGTAAAACATTTCAGTGCTCAAGTTAGACAGTAATTTTAGTTTTAAATCATAATGTGTAGATTGCTTGTATATTTGAAAACATTTAGCGTTGTCTGTTTGCAAGAAATTCATGAGTACTTTAGTAAAACAATTCAGTGATCAAGTTAGATAATAAGCTTAATTTAAATAATGAGGCGTAGTGTGCCTGTATATTGGGAAACATTTATTGCTGTATGTAGTCGATAATTAAATGAGTATCCCATTAAATAATTAGTGCAATCATACTTCGTATTTTATTTAGTTAATTCACTGCGGAAAATATCATTGCTAATTGAATTTGTTTTAAATCCATTTGTCTGACTGGCTAGTAAAAATATAATATTCTAGGAAAGTTGATACACTGGAAAATTGCACTGTGTCTAAATAATAATACCAGTGTCATTTTCTTTTTAAAGTGCAAGGACTGATTGTCTGGCGCTATAGATACGAGGACATTTAAAAAATAAGCGAATAAATTTAGCCACTATTAAAATGCTCCCTTTCAATTATTTTATTAAAACGTCACTGATGTGGCTTAAATTCATATAATTATATTTAATATACCTGAGATTAGAATTAAGTACTGGTAAGAGGCATAGAGTGGTTTTCAACTAGGTAGCGAAATATGGGTGATTGCCCAAGTGTATAGGTGAATTATTTTACGACGAAATTAGGGTGTCAACACACTGGTACTGCGAACCCGGTTATAGAAAATGAACAGGAGGTGAAGAAAAGGCCGAATTCAAAGTAAGTAAAAGGAATAGGGTTAATCGGCGTTCATTGCAATGGCTGAGCATCTTAGCGAACAGAGCGACCGCGATTTTTAAATGGAAAATTGTATCCCGTCTGAGCTTCGAGAAGCAGCGGCTAGTGCTAGCCTGAAAAGTCAATGCGACATTATGTGAAGGCATGCACTCATGACTCGATTAAAGAAATAGTGGGAAGAAAAAAAAAGTCGTTAAAATTACTGAAAATTACATGCTGGCCTATTTTAAGGAAAAATCGGAACAGAATAAGGTACCAACGATGCGGGCAAGCTATTCAATGTTGAAATCAACTCTTTCACTGAAAGAAAATATCGATATTTCGAAGTATTTTAGAGTAGTAGCATTTTTGAAAAAGAAAAATGTCGCCTATAAGCCTAAAAAATCACTTGTATTCTCGAAAGGAGAAATTGATTAAATATTAATTAATATATATTAACCGTATCAGGGTGGAAGAAACTACATCCTTTAAATACCTCGGACACGAGATTTCCGTTGGAAGAGATAATCAGACCCTAAAAATTCTTCGAAGAATAGGGCTCGCATGGGCTCCATATGGGAATCTCAAATATGTGTTCAAGGCAGAGTTGCCTAACTGCCTAAAGAGAAAGGTTTTTAACCAGTGTGTCCTTACTTACGGAGCCGAAACCCTAACAGTGAATAAACGGTCAATAAAGGAAATACGAGTTACGCAGCTAGCGATGGAACGATCAATGCTAGGAATCTCTCTCAAGGATCACATACTAAATACTGAAATCCGCAGACGATCCGGAGTTGCGCGCCGTACTGTACTAAAATGGAACTGGGCAGGACACATTGCGAGATCTGCTGATGGCAGATGGACAAGACGAATCCTTGAATGGAGGCCTTAATCGGAAGCCTTCAGAAATAGAGGGCGTCCCCCCACCAGATGGACCGACGACTTAAAACGCATCAGTACCAACTGGATGCAGACAGCATAAGACCGAACACAGTGGAAATTATTAAGGGAGGCTTAGGTCCAGCAGTGGACTTCGATAAGCTGATTGATGATGACCCAAGAAGAACAAAGTTCTTCTCAGACATTACTGCATTGCTCCAAAACAAAGTAAGTATTGTTACTTGTATCATTATTTTAATGAACCCTATATTTAAGAAATAAACTATAACTAGCCATGTAGGCGTTTTTGTGCACATTTTTAGTTTTAAGAAATTTCACTCTATACTTAACATATAAGATACCTACCTATTTATAATTTCAAACTTTATTTTTATTTTACCACATACCACAATATATTAGGTACTATGATTTGGAGTTTATATTTGTTATTATTAAATACATGGGTATATCAGTATATATACAAGTTTAGTTTCCGTCAGTAGAGACCGACCGAAATTGGTTTTCAGTTTCGGTTTCGGCTTTCGGCCATTTTCGTCCAAAATATCCTTTTCGGCCGAAAAAAATTATTGGTGGTCTCATCGCTCGTGTCAGACTTGCTGGCTGACCAGGATCACATATAGGTGGTTACTTACGTTACGTTCTCGGTTGACTCTCTTGTCGCCATTTTGGGTAACACGTGGCAATTTTGCAGGGGCCGTATGATCTCCCCGAGAAAGAATCGGATATTCCTACCAAATAGGCCCCTGAAACTGGAATATCGTGTAACGCAAGCAGAAGGGTAGCTCTGCATCTGCCTAAGCGCCGGAAGAGGGGTTTGCTGGCGGATTGCCTTGCAGCAAAGCCAACCGCTCCGCGAAAGTTGGGCACTAGAAACAAACAAACAACCGTTAGGTGGTATATGACCAGGATGACTGTGAGACTAATGATTACAGACAGATTGCGAAACACTTTCCCACGCCTGACGAGTCCTGGACTTGCCCGTGCATCACAAACACATGCTTTGTTTAATGTTTACATTTGTATTTTTTTTTTCACATCAAGCAGTACCCTCCGCTCGCTTCGCGTGCTCCGGGTTGCAATCGACAACTAACACACAACAGAAATTTAAAAAAAGAAACACATTAAAAATATATAAAAAGCAGGTCTTGGTACCGACAGGAACCGAACCCGGGCAATCCCAAACGCAAGCACAGAATTTGGCCACTGTACCATGAGACCTGGACCGTACAGACATCTGTTCGTCATAAATGTATTTGTGAAGCGTGTGCAAGCCCAGGACCCGTCAGGCGTCGGAATCTGTTTCGCAAGCTGTCTTTATCCGCTTTTGATTGTGACTGCTACGCTACCGCTGCTGGCTCACCATGGCAGATGATCTTCGAATAAGCTATATATTATGACCGTGGGCAGGGCGAGGGCAGTTGCCCCCCCCCCCCCCTGGAATACTAAAATAACGCTTAGTATAAAAGTAAATTTCAAATTCAGTGAAACACGCAAACGTACCTGAAAATTATATTAACTATTTTCTTACAATACCACAACAACAATTGAAAAATTTTTGAGTACCCTCCGACGTGTAGATCTTTCAGTACCCTCCGACGTGTAAAGACCATGTCTGAAAAAAGACTCTGTCCTCTGGTCTCTGTATGCTTAGCGTTTAGAGAGAATCTCTGAATAATAATAAAGACAGAGGTGTTGAAAAAGTCATAAATCGGTTTTCACGAAAGAGAAGAAATCTGCTATTACTTTTCTCCGTTTAGGAAAATATAGGATATATATCCATAGTACATAGTATATTTTTTAGGGTAGATATATTTCCAATACAAAATTGAAGACAAAGTTACGCTACAGTTAAATTTAAGTTAAAGTATAGCAAACCGAAACTTTATATACAGGGTGGCCCATTAGTGTGACAAAGTCCCGTATCTCCCTTATTGACAAAGATACAAAAAAAAGTTAAATACAAAAGTTGTAGGATATGTCGTGGTCCATGGTGTAAAAATATTTTTAATTATACAGGGTGGTTCGTAAAAGCCTGGTGTTAGTTTTTTTACTTTTTTTAAATGGAATGCCCTGTATATTATTGCACATTTAGATTCTACATAAAATTCTAGATATATTTCATGTATAATATTCTATACCTAAGTCTAACCGTTTTTGAAAAATTTCAAATTTTATGTTAAAAATGACGTTTGCAGGCCAAAACGTCATTGGAAATCTTTGCTAACCAAAGCCTTTATTAATTAACTGGGGTTAATTTCCTTGTAGAACAGGACCTACTTTAGTAGACTGTGTTGATATTTTCATAATAAATTGATACAGGGTGATCAAAAACGGACAATAAAAAGTATATTAAAAAAAACCTAAAAAGTTAATTTTTTTAAATGGAAACTTCCTATTTTTATAATTTTATCTTATTTAGCATTAAAAATAAAGGTGACTTTGTATGAGATTGTCTATTCGAAAAACTTGTAGTTTTTGAAATATTGGCCATTTAACATTTTTCTAGTGTAAAAATGCTATACGGCTTTTAAGGTTTGTCGTTAGTTGGCCATGGCGGCGTGTTGCGTCGAAAAAAAACAATCGAGCACTACAGATGATGCCACCATTTCTTGTTATTTGATAATTTGTGTTGTGTATTAGTGTATATTATAGAAATTTCATTTAAAACTGAAATCAGAATTTCAAATAATGAATTTTTCACAAGCCGAAATTTTCGATATTTTTTTTTATTTAAAATTTATGTAAGTAATAAAAATAAACAGTATAATGGTAATCCTAATTATAACCATAACTGCTATATTTTTGAATTTTTGACAGAAAACGCACAGGCGGTGCACTTCAACTTAATTTTTTCTTAAATATAACATTTTTTTGGATTATATAGTTAATATTATAAACTGTTTAAGCAAGGGTATACAAACAATGACTCAGGAGACCGAATCCCGTCTGTTACTATAGAAAATGATTTATTAATATTAATATTAAATTGATAATATATCGAAAACTATAACTATTATACAGCTACGAGTATAACTAGTTGTATAGATACACCTTAAAATACTAGATAAACATCAAATACTTACTACCTAATTAAATGTTCGAAATGTCCGCCCCCTTCTTGAATACACAGTGCAGTACGGCTCTCGAATTCGATACTTAAATTTCGACACATTTCAACACTGGTATCTTGAAAACAGTTTCTAATAATTCTAATCTTCATGTCGTCCTTTGTTGTAGGCGATATTTTATATACTTGCTCTTTTATATACCCCCATATGCTAAAGTCCATTTTGGTTAGATCTGGGGATCTAGCAGGCCACGAAACAGGCCCTCTCCTGCCAATCCAACGATCTGGATATCTTGCATGTAAAAATGTTATGATCGGCCCTGTATGATGGACTGGGGCTCCATCAGGAAGAAACCACATTTCTTGTTGCGTTTCATTTGGCACTTGAGCCAATAAATTATCTAAATGGTCATGTAAACAGTCTAAGTATACTTCCCCTGTTACTCTTTGATCAAAGAAGTATGGTCCAATTACATGGTTACCGACAACACCTCCCAAAACATTTAAGGTCCATCTAGTTTGGGAAGTATATCTTACAAAATATGGACTTTCAGTCGATTAGTAATGAAAATTGTGTCAATTTACAAATCCGTTTCTGTGAAATGTGGCCTCATCTGTGAAAAGGATCAAATGAGCAAAATTTATTTTCTGATTTATTTTGTTTTGAGCCCACAAATAAAACTCCAATCGTCTTTGGTAATCTTCGGGAACCAACTCCTGAAGTAATTTAATCTGATAGGGGTGCATTTTTTGAGACTTCATTATTCGCTGAACCGTACTTCGTTCAACACCAACCTGCTGAGAAAGGTATCGCCACAGCTTACGCCCGGTCCTACGTGAGCGATTTGCAGCGAAGGCGAACGCGAATCAGTGGCGATGCCGTGCGACTATATTAACTTTTCGTACGGCATCGCCAGCGCTTCGCGTTCGCGTCGACTGTAAATCGCTCACCTAGGACTTGACGTTATTCAATAACCAGCTACTCATCTTGCAGCGGCATCCTTTGATTTGGGAAAGTCAAGTGAAAATTTTAGAAGAGGGCCATGAGTTAATATTTTTCTAAACGTCTGAGCATCTGAATAATACTTTTGACAATTCGGTTGATTTAAAATACGATGTTTTATCGTCTAAAATCCTTTTGAAAACGATTTTAAATGGCAAAATTGTATAAAAATCCGAAATTTCCGGTCTTTTTAGGGCAATAGCCGCAGCTTCGGGCGAATTTGTCGTGGATTTTGAAGGGAATATTCATTTTAAATTCAGTTCGCTTCGTGTCATTACATGGCCTGAAAAATCACGAGACTGTGAAACTGAACCGCTAAGGGCACTGTCAGGAAGCGCAGTGCCCGACACTCCAACTTTCCGATTTCGATAGAGATGAATAGCTGGTTATTGAATAAGCTGTGGTATCGCTGTCCAATATTCGGGTTTTATGTTACGGTTAATAGTACATTTAATTGATTTTCCTCAGTTTGTGCATGCTTTTCCCTCGTATTCTTTTCATATGCCACGCTGCCAGTTCTTTCAAAACGCTCCAGAAATTTTTCGAATGCCCTTCTTTCAGGTTGTCGTCTCTCGGGAAACTGTTGTTGATACAATCTTCTTGCTAATAGCGCATTCTTGTCACTAGCTCCCAAAACAAAGATCATATCGACCATTTCGGCTTGTGAAAAATTCATTATTTAAAATTCTGATTTAAGTTTTAAATGAAATTGCTATAAAATACACTAATACACAATACAAATTATCAAATAACAAGAAATGGTGGCATCATCTGTAGTGCTCGATTGTTTTTTTATTCGACGCGCCACGCCGTCAAGGCCCACTAACAACAAACCTTAAAAGCCGTATAGCATTTTTACAATAGAAAAATGTTAAATGGCCAATATTTCAAAAACTACAAGTTTTTCGAATAGACAAACTTATACAAAGTCACCTTTATTTTTGATGCTAAATAAGATAAAATAATAAAAATAGGAGGTTTCCATTTAAAAAAATGAACTTTTTAGGTTTTTTTGAATATAGTTTTTATAGACCGTTTTTGATCACCCTGTATCAATTTATTATAAACATATCAACACAGTCTACTAAAGTAGGTCCTGTTCTACAAGGAAATTAACCCCAATTAATTGATTAGGGCCTTGGTTAGCAAAGATTGCCAATGATGTTTTGGCCTGCAAAAGTCATTTTTAACATAAAATTTGAAATTGGTCAAAAACGGTTAGACTTAGGTATAGGATATTATACATGAAATATACCTAGAATTTTATGTAGAATCAAAGCGTGCAATAATATACAGGGCATTCCATTTAAAAAAAGTAAAAAAACAAACACCAGGCTTTTACGAAGCACCCTGTATAATTGATAATATTTTTACACTATGGAACACGACATATCCTACAACTTTTGTATTTAACTTTTTTATGTATCTCTGTAAATAAGGGAGATACTGGACTTTGTCACACTAATGGGCCACCCTGTATGTATTTTTGGCAATAAAAATATTTAGGTTTCAATCTATCTTTACTTTGCCCCAGATGAGGGTCTATCAGGGGGGGCTCCAGAGGCTATACAACCCCCCCCCCCCTCCCCATAGGTTCTCAAAAGTTTCTGAAATATTTGTATACAAATAATACAATTCAATTAAACCTAACCTAAGAAAAAGAAGAAGAGTTAACCATTGCAGATTCGAGTGTTATATTATATCATCAAGAGCGAGGTCCAGTTCCAGTTTACATTTGATGCCCGTTGCCCTGCTCTATTTTTTTGCGTTTTTTTTATGGCAGTGGCACACACACTAAAGGGAGATCCTATGGCGCTCGACGAGCGATGTGTGTGCGAAGGTGTTGATTGACACGGTTCTTGAATATTTGTAGGTTGGAATTAGTGGGAAACAGATGTCCTGGAAGTGAGTTCCACAGTGATGCAGTGCGCCAGACAAAGGAGTTCCGGTAAAGCGATGTTCTAGGTGTTTCTAGTTGTACGACGAACTGGTGCGCTCCTGCCGTCTGTCGGGACTGTCTGACTGGAGTTGCCAGGGGCGGGATTATGCGGGTCAAATCCTGGGAACATCTGCCGTGAAAGTATCTGTAAAACAGAGACATCTCGGCCACATGTCTGCGATGTTCCAGACTATCCAGATTCCGGGTCAACTCCGGATCGCCGACGAGACGCACAGCCCTCTTCTGAATGGAATCCAGCAGCTTTAGGGTATGCTCTGGTGCGGCACCCCAGATATGTGAGCAATATTCTAAGCACGTTCTTATTTGCGCTTTGTACAGCAAGAGCAACTGATGCGGTGTATAGAGTTTTTTGTTGCGAAATAGCGCACCAAGCTTCTGGGAGGCTGATTTTGCGATATTAGCAACATGGTCATCCCATGACATATTGCTGTTGACCGAGACACCCAGCAGCCCGATTGACGAGGGTGAAGGAATGGTCGATCCTGCCATAATGATGTCAGGGCCCGCTGTATTGGCCCTCTTAGTAAACGTTGCTGCTTGGGTCTTTGCTGCATTGAACTGGACCAAATTTCGGTCGCGCCAAGTTTGAACTTTCCCAAGGTCTTGATTAATTGCTGTAATCTGCTCCTGTCTGCGATGATGAGTCTCAGTCGCTGGTAAGGGTTTTTCTGATCTAAAGTGGGGGACAAGGGTACTGTCATCTGCAAAACTGTAAACAGGATTATTCGTTTCGATCAGCAGGTCATTAATATAGATGAGGAACAGAGTTGGTGAAAGTATTGCGCCCTGAGGCACGCCCGCGTTGGTGGTGAATGTGTCCGAGATGTGTCCACCGACTTCAACGTGTAGGGATCGGTTCTTAAGAAAACTGGCCAGCCAGCTACAGAGAGAGGCGGACAGTCCCAAGGACGGCAGTTTGTTGAGCAGTCCGTTATGCCAAACTCTGTCGAATGCCTTTGAAATATCCAACGCAATCGCTCGAGAGTCTCCGTAGTTTTCAATTGCCTTACTCCATATATGAGTGACATAGGCCAATATATCTCCTGTCGATCTCTCTTTGCGAAAGCCGTATTGATTATCGCTGATTATTCTGTTGCTCTCGAGGTACTTGAGTAGTTGCTGGTTGACTACACGTTCCATGACTTTGGAGATTATTGGAAGCAAGGCAATTGGGCGATAGTTTGAGGGCGTCGTTTTCTTGCCTTTTTTGGAACAGGTTGCACTCGAGCGACTTTCCAAGAGGATGGTTAAATCCCTTTTCTGTAAGAAAGAGAAAAAAGCCTGGAAAAAACGGGTGTTAGTTCGTTGGCGCAGTTCTTTAGCACGATGGCAGGTATTCCGTCCGGTCCTGATGCCTTTTGCGTATCTAGTTCTTTAAGGATTTTGCGAATATCACGATGAGAAAACTTGAATTCTGCCATGGTGGTGTTGATGTTCGGTATAGTGGGGAGAGTCTTGCCTTGGGGCACGTCCAAGGTAGAGTGCGATGAAAACATTTTAGCGAGCATGTTTGCCTTTTTCCTTGGCTGTAGTCGCCGTGATGCCACGTTCGTCCGTCAAAGGAGGGAGAGACGTTTTTGTAAAGTTGTTACTTACTGCCTTTGCTACCGACCAGAAATTCCTGGAACCACTGGGGCATTGCAAAAGGTTATTCCTGATCCTTTGATTGTGTTTGTCCTTAGTTTCGTCGATCACACGCTTGCACTCGTTTCTCGCTTCGATAAAATAATTGCGATTTTCAGCGGTCTGATTTTGCTGCCAGTACTTATAGGCTTGCTGTTTCCTTCCTACAGCTCTTTCGCATCTTTTGTCGAACCAGGGCTTTCCTTTTGATGGTAACTTGATGGAATTTGGGATGTATGCTTCCATTCCTGAGGAGATTACTTGCATGATCTCTTCGCAGCAGTCTCACGGGTCGTCAGTGGCAAAGCAGACGTCGAGCCAAGGAAAATCTAGGTAGAACTGCCTTAGATCGTCCCAGTTTGCAGAATTTTAATGCCATATTTTGCGAGGCAATGGTGGATCCTTCTGTATGAGTGGCAATTCACAAACCGTTGCAATAAGCTTGTGGTCGGAGGTACCTAATGGCGGGCCAACTGTAACCTTGTACTGGTCAGGATTGGTGGTCAGAAAAGATCCAGGAGGACGGCGAATTCGCCCCTCTCTGAGATTCGAGTTGGTTCGTCTACAAGTTGAGTAAGCCCGCAGCTGATGGCAAATGCTTCAGCTTCTCTACCTTCGTTGTCGGTCTTGTTATGATGTTTGAGCCAGTTGGTGTTGTGGGCATTGAAGTCTCCCATAACGATTATTTCTGAACTGGGGTGATCGACCTGTATTGAGTCAAAAGTGGTAGCTAGTGTTGTGAAAAAGCTTTGGTTGGCTCTATCGCTCGGAGGGCGATAGATACAACATATAAATTTGGTTAATCCCTTGGTAGTGAACTTGAGCCACATGACGTCAAGGTTGTTCGGTTCTAGTGTTTCCTCGCGGTGACATGAAAGGTCGCTTCGGACAAAAAGGCATATTCCGAACTTATATCTAAATGGGGTATGCAAGTCGTAACCAGGATAGAGGTAGTTCACTGTTGTTGTTGTAGAACATACTTGTGTTTCTGTAAGGGCTAGTATGTGTGGTCTATTTGCTTGTAGATGTTGGTGTACCGAATTTATGTTTGTATTTAGGCCTCTTATGTTGCAGTAATCTATTCTAAATTGGTTCGGTATCTTTGCTGTCTGTGAAATGCGGAATGAAGGGCTTCCAGGGCCACCCAGCGCCTGGAGATCCGAATGGCCGGGGAGTTTACTTCCGGAATATTTTGATCCTGGAAGCACCATCATGTCCATATATTCCTACTGTGGAACCCGGGACCACCAGCGCGGAAGCGGAACGTGATTTGGGAAAACCACTTAGCGCTTCCCAATTCTGGTGGGGTGGTCTTTCACCGGACGATGCGAGTAGGCTTACGCATCTACCACCTTGGGCCGCTTCCACTCGAAGCAGCGGCCTCAGACTCATTCCTTTGGCGGTCCCTAGTCTGACAGGGGTAAAAATGGGGTTTGTTGGATCACTACCCAGTGGTCAGCTCCAGACTTTGTACTTTGGTATTCTCCAGCCTGGAGGAGGACGATGGGATTTGATGGGCCACATCCCGTGGCAACTCGGAATGGTGGGGGCGTCACTCCCCGTAATCAAACTGCTCTCACCAGTTTGATGTTCCTGCCAGCCAATACAATGCAGCCCCTCTTGTCACAAACTGTCATTGATCGGCTCCAGACTTTGTACTTTGGTGTTCTCCAGCCTGGGGGGCGACGATGGGATTTGATGTGCCATATCCCATGGCAACTCGGAATGGCGGGGGCGTCACTCCCCGTAATCAAACTTCTCTCACCAGTTTGACGTTCCTGCCAGCCAATACAATGCAGCCCTTCTTGTCACAAACTGTCATTGATCAGCCCCAGACTTTGTACTTTGGTGTTCTCCAGCCTGGGGGAGGACGATGGGATTTGATGCACCACATCCGATGGCAACTCGGAATGGCGGGGGCGTCACTCCCCGTAATCAAACTCCTCTCACCAGTTTGACGTTCCTGCCAGCCAATACAATGCAGCCCCTC